>JAPKLY010000581.1:204829-247591 GCA_026898435.1 Prunella vulgaris
GGGATTCTAGAACCTTACAGTAGCCTCTTTAAGTTTAAAATAACAAGTCTACAAGAGTTTTAGAAACTGGACCACAAAGGTTACAGCTGTGAACTTAAGAAGTCTACAGCTGCAGAGTTCAAAAACTTGCAAATAAAAGGTCACTTGTATCAGAGGAGTTTTCACACTTAAAGGTGTATTGAGAATACTCTAATGTGCAGCGGAAATAAGTGAGTGTTAATGAAAACCAATATAAACCAAACTTAACAGTTGAGTGACTTAAAGAAGTCTACAACTGTAGAGTTAGTTTTTCTTTTTGAAAGCCACAAAGTTTTATGCACACAAATTTTAAAAGAATGATGAATGTAACAGATAAATTAAATCTGCAGAACAAGAATTTAAATGACAGAAAGGTAAATAGACCAAGTTTATAGTGGTTCAGTGTCTATAAAAAGACCACCTACATCCACTGTTACACCACTTAGGTGCTAAATTCACTTAGATGAGATCACTCAGATCAATACAAGTAGTTCCCTCTTAGAACTAGGTTCACTCAAATTCCTATTCTAACAAGAGATTAAACTACTCTATTCACTCAGAATATAACTCAGAAAGAGTTTACAAAACCTCACAAAGAGATATCTACACAAAGTATAAATATAAAGCAGGTGAGGGAACAACAACAAAAGGGTGTGATTCTTTCTAAATAATCCTAACCAACTATCCTATGAATCATAAAGAATAAAACAATAAAGCTCTCTCAGAAAACTTGTTGGTTGTAGACTTGCTTAGGAAGAATGCTTGTATGCTCAGGGTTGTTGTTATTGCTTCCTCTGAGGACTTCTTCTATTTATAGATTGAGTGGTGTGACTTATCCGTTGGGGAATTCAAATTTGAAATCCGGATAAGGCTCCTCTCTATCCTTTTGACATGTGTGAAGTGGTCCTCATCCTTCACACAGGATAGTACTGAGTGTACTATTGTCCTTTTCTTCAGAATTATGGCTGTCTTCAAACTAATCTTCATTATCCTCCAAAATTAAAGAAATAACCTCCACTTAAGTACATTTTAGTGAGTACATGAGAGTTACACTTATTGTGCTTAAGGGTCTTCATTATCTTCAAATAATCTCTGACTTGTACTTCCTCTTCAAACGATTCTTTCAGCTGTAGAGTCCTGTCAATATGAAAAATCGGCTGTAGAGAAACCTTACAGCTATAGGGTCATGTCTGGCTGTAGAGTGATCCAGTATACAGCTGCAGACTTCACTTACAACTATAAATTTCAAATACCAATTTCCCTAGCACAAGTGTTAGATCAAATTACACTATTAAACATATTATTTTGCACATATTAAAATCTAAACCAAGGTACTTAACAACATCTTTTTAGAACGTGAACCCTCATGCTTGGAATAAAATTTCATTTACTTTTAAAAACCCTTTTAGAACTAAATCAGAGTAAAACTTTTTTAATAAATAAATCCTAAACTTAAAATACATAGCTCATTCAATACAATCATAGAAATAAAGAAATATCACCTCTAAAATAATTAACATAATTTACATGTGTAACTAACTTATTCTAACATCACACAACATAAAAGACATCAATTAAATCATGCAATACTTCATAAAATTTCGTGTACAGCAGGTGGGAAGGTACGTTTTGAAAACAGTCCAATGGTGTATTCATCAAAACTAGGTGTGTACGAAAACAACCCACTAACTAATACAAAATCCATTTTCTCTAACACTTTCTGACTTGCTCGCCCGTCCTTTTTAGGATGGCGTCGAGCCACACTTCTTCTGATTCTGCACTCTCTCATCACACTATGGATGTCCTCGTGCAATTGCATCCCTCCATCCATGATTTTATCCCCATTCATCGGGGCTACTGGCCGGAGCCTCCTCCGCCGGGCCCATTGCATTTGTCCAATTCAATATCTTTTCCTCCGGACCTTGCTGACGCTCTGAATTCCCATCTTCTTGGGTTCAGCGCTTTCTGGAAATCTTCGGCTCAGAAGTGCACGTCACCGCCAGTGGATAATCCGGCGTCGGTTGTTCGTGTTCCCTTCGATGGATCGGATGGCAACCCTCCTCAAAACGCTCAGGGCAGGATGGAGGGGGGATCACCTATCGTTGGTACTGCATCACATTCGGATCATGAGCCCCCGGCCTGGGGGGGCGATGGAAATGCTGGGCGCCGCTCCTTTGCGCAAGTTCTCATGGGGGGTGCCGGAATTGCAAGTGTGGATCCTTTACTTGCCGAGCACGAGCCTCCTATGAAACCTACACGGCAAGGTGAATTTATCGTGGTGGACATCGACGAAGATGTTTACCGCGTTAACATGGGCAAATTTGAATCGGCGGTTATTGGGCGTTTGATCACGATGCAGGGCAAGCCTATCCTCACTGGTTCAGCCTTGACGTCAGAGCTTTCTCAGGTTTTGGGGTTCTCCTTTCGGCCGAAACTTATCCCCCTGGGAAAGGGATTCTATACTGTGTTATTTGAGGACGCAGGGGACAGGGGAAAGATCATTATAGGAAAGGCATACAGAATCAGCACCGGTTTATTTCGCTGTCAGCAGTGGGTTCCGGATTTCAATCCTCTGAAATTCAAAACATCTACGGCTCAGGTATGGGTTCGTTTCGCTGACCTTCCTATTGAGTACTGGCATTCCCGTATTTTGGCCAAAAACCTGTACCATGACTTTTATTTTTCTAGATGGCAGGTTTGGATCCTGGATAGCAGGTGTTCTGTTGTTACACTGTTATTTTGGGGTACATTTGTTTGGGAGGTTTTGCTTGGTGTTAGGCTGTGCACACGGGTCAAATATTGTTTTGCATTTGGGTGTTTTCGCTGTCTCTGCAGCCAGCTGTTCATTGCCTGTTTGTTTTTTTCATAGTTTGGCTGTTTAGGGGAGTTGTGGCCCTTTTTATGGTGTTAGTTCTGTGGAATTGCGGCTGCAATTCACGAGTTTGGCAGGTTGGAAAGGTTTTTCGTGCGTTTTACAAGGGGGTCATTCTTGATGTACCTCCTGTTCTGTGCAGCTGCCTTGGTTTTTTTTTTTTTTCCGCATTGGGGGTTTGGTTTTAATGGGGTAGGGTTGCTCTTAAACGCTGTTTGTTGGCTGGAGGTATTTGAGAGTTTATTTCTATTTTGCAGCTTCAGTTTTTGTTTAATTGGGAACTGTTGGGCGGAATTTTGATTTCTTTGTACATTTGCTCTCATAAAGGGGGTCATTACAATTACTGGCTACTTCCATTGATGTTTCTTTGCAATTTTGGGTTATTGGACGGCTGTTTTGCTGTTAGTTTGTGCAGGATGCTTCTATTTGGGTTTCTGGTTTACTGGTTGACAGCATTGGTCATTCATATATATTGTGGGTGCAGTTCCGGGTTTACAAGGCTTTGGGTTTTATCTCTTTGCTTAGGCTGTTCGGCTGTTTATTGAGCTGCTGTTGGTTTATTTGCTGCTGTTGCTTGTTAATGAGGTTGGATGTTGAGTTTTGACTCCTATTTCACAGCAGGGAGTTAGCATTAATTGGGTCTTATGTTGTTGGCTTTTGAATCTCAAAGTTGGGCATCATTTGTTGAGTTAATAAAGTATTGTGCTTGGCTGTTACAAAAACTTTGATTGCTGACTATTTGCGGGAATAGAAGGGCAGTTACCATTTTTGTGGAATTAAGGCTTTAGGGGTTACTTTATGCGGATTTAAGGCCCTGGGGGTTATCATTTATGCGGGATTTTGATTGCTGCCTGTTCTCTGGCTGATTTACACTTTATGATTGCTCATAATATGCTGGTATTGAAGGAAAATTCTATGCATACTTCATATTATGGCAGGGTGTTACAATTTTCTTTCTTCATTTAGAGTGGTCAGCAGTAACTGGTTTTAGCCATGATCACTCGAGTTACAATTTGGGGAGCATATTGGGGAGTTACATCTTTTATTCCTCATTTAGGCTGTTTGGGGCGTTACAATTGTGGATTGATCCATTGACAGGAATTGATGGTGTTAATTCGTGGACGAAATTGTTGGCTGCTTTTCACTTAGCGGATTTGGTGTTGGGAGGTTACATTGACTGATTTTAATTGGTTGTTACAAATTTTGAATGTTGCTGTTTTGATGGCTTTATTCTCTGGGCGTAATGTGGATATTTCTTTACTTGTGGACGTTACTTTTGCTGAGTTTATTTTGGTGGCTGATTCGGTGCTGCTTTGGATGGAAAGTTTTTGATTGGTTGCTGACAAGGGGGGTTTTTACTGCTGGATTTAATCATTTCCGATCTGTTTTTGTGCTGGAATCATTTTGTGCATCTTTCCTTCTTTTGAGTTTCACCTATGGGACAGTTTTAATTTATTTTCTGTTCCTGCCTCCCGGGTTGTGGGACTTTATTTATTATTTTTTCTTTTCCTTTTTTCAATAAAAATCTCATTTGCTAACACTATTATCTTGCCATACAATATAAGACCTCTAACCACTTAAATAAATCATACTAAACATCATATAAACATTTGCCAGGAAAATCCCATTTAGAAACGCATGAAAAGCTCGTAAAATAAAGTTAAAGGACTAAATTAAATCTGTAATTTGAAAATGTATTTACTCCAGGGTTGAAGACCAAAAATACTTAATTTTTAATGGCCATAAAACTGCCATAATTTCGAAAATAGGCTGGGCATAAAATCGGTATTTTTAGAACAAAGCATTTAAGGACTAAAATCACATAATGGACTATAATCAAATCCTCCACTTCTAGTTAGAATAAACTCACGAAAATTGACCAACATACATAATAATTCATGACAATAAATCTGTTAAAATTTCGGAATTATTGGGGTTGAAATCGATAACTTATTAAACATGCAAATTTAAGGACTATAACTAATTCTCCAGGACAATTAATCACATAAATTCAACACATAACCATACTCAAATAAAATCGTCCAGCAGCTGGTATTTGAATAAAAATATTTCATCAATTAACTCCTAATATTCATGCAATTTGACACATAACATAATTAATAAAAATACCTCATAAAAATCCATAATAAAAGTCTCATAATTCATCAAACCATAGAAATCCTAAATCAAACATCTACGTGTCCATGCACTAATTGAAATAAAACATGCAAACGTCCAAACTTGTGGGAAAACCCACATAAGTACCGAAACATAGGAAAAACATGCAACATAAAAATAAATCCTACTTGGTTTAATTAAATTTCATCCTTTATCTTCTCTTTACTCGCATCACATCCACCCTCCTTCGCATTGCCGATCACATAGCCTTACTCATGAAAATCTAAAAATTTATTTGGTGAAGGGTGAGTAATTATAAAATAATCACTCAGTGGAGATAGTTAGTTAAAAGTCTAAATATAAAGGACACGAAAACATGTAAACATACCCATCATTCTTAACATGTGATATGACTCTCGTAACTAAACTTTTTGTACTATCTGAGTACCTTGTGCATTATGTGAATGCCTTTAACATAGATTGATACTATCTGAGTATCCATAACATATTAGCACATAAACACATTAAACTAAATATTTAAAAATCGAACTAGAATGTACCACTTTTCACCGTTTAAATCCCCACCTTTGATTGTCTTGAAAATTAAAGATGTGTGTACGTTGGCTTGCTAAATCCTTGTGCTTGAAATCCTACTCCTTCTCCTCAATGAAAACTCTCAAAATCTGCTCTCTCTCTCTCGCCTAGGCTGCTGCCGAAATTGGTCCTAAATCTTCATAATGGCCGAATTTTGGGTGGCTAGGGTTGTCGAAACTTTGTGTGTAGTAAAAGGGTTATGAAGTCTTGATCAATACATATATATAGGGATCGATGGAAAATTGTGTATGGTTTGTACATGGGCTGGCCGAAATTTGTCTTAAGAAAAGGGAAATGAATTGGCCCAATATCTTGATGAATCTCTTATACCAAACTTGGCAACTTATTTCCATAATTAATAAATCCTTACTAACTCTTTATTCTCTTGATACTTAACCTTCAAGTAAGTATTTTCTTGCATAAAGACAATATGACTACTTTCCATAAATAATAAAGATATTTCCAACTCTAAATATTGGTACTAATTTTCGAAAATTCCCTATTGTTTAAGACCTCGTATTTTCAAAAAATAATATACTACTATCCTAAGTATTATCTTGATCCTATTCTTGGTCAAATCCTCACAAAGTCAAATCCCTAAAATTAATTCCTCAATTACTAACATACCCTCAATGAATTAATACTTAAGGAAATAATATTCTTAGTGGACTAATACTATAACTTGAACAATAATACCACTCTCCCCTACTCTAATATAACAAAGCTTAGTTCCTATTCTAGGAGTCCAATTAATACTAATTTGGATCAACTAATACTAAGCAAAAGATTTAAATACTAAAGCATAACAACATAAAGGACTAAACCTTAACCACAAAATAAAACGCCCAAAAATAAAAAATTTAAAGGACGAAAAGCTGCTGCCATTTTGGGGTGTTACAACCTCACCACCTTTAAAAAATTTCGTCCTCGAAAATACAAACGTACCTTGCAAAACAAGCTTGGGGTACTTAGCCTTTAAATCCTCTTCTTTTTCCCACGTCGCCTCTTCAATTCCATGGCGATTCCAACGTACTTTGATAAGATTCACTTCTCGATTTCTCAAATGATGAGTCTTCATATCCAACACTTCAACGGGTACTTCTTCATAGGCTAGATGCTTGTCCACTTCCAAAGATGAGTAGTCTAACACGTGACTACGATCATGCACGTATTTCCTCAACATCGAAACGTGAAACACGTTGTATACGGCTGCAAGGTTTGGGGGCAAAGCTAAACGATATGCTAAACTCCCAACCTTCTCTAGGATCTCAAAAGGTCCTATATAACGCGGTTGCAACTTCCGTTTATGTCCGAATCTGACAACTACTTTGGTCGGCGACACCTTCAAGAACACATCGTCACCTTTCTCGAAATGTAGGGGTTTCCTAAGCTTGTCGGTATACGACTTTTGTCGATCTTGGGCAGCCCGTATCCCTCTCAAATTTTCTCTACAACCTTAACCGTTTTCTCCACGATTTCGCGCCCTAAAACACGTCATTCGCCAACTTCATCCCAATACAACGGAGATATACAACGTTGTCCATACAAAGCCTCATATGGTGCCATGCCAATCGTCGCTTGATAACTATTGTTGTAAGCGAACTCCACCAAAGGTAAGCAAGTCTCCCAATTGCCTTCGAAGTCCAAAACACACGCCCGTAACATGTCTTCAAGCGTTTGGATCATCCTCTCGGATTGACCGTCCGTTTGAGGATGATACGTCGTACTAAGGTTCAACTTAGTGCCCATGGCCGATTGTAGGCTCCTCCAAAACTGCGAAGTAAAACGTGCATCTCTATCCGAAACGATCGAAACGGGAACTCCATGCAATCACACTACTTCTTGGATATAAACTTGTGCAAGTTTATCCATACTCCACGTCATCTTCATAAGAAGAAAATGGGCCGACTTGGTTAGTCAATCCACCACAACCCATATCGCTTGATTCCCTCTAATCGAACGAGATAAACCTATGACGAAGTCAACGGAAATATGCTCCCATTTCCATTGCGGAATCTCTAACGGCTTCAACAATCCGGATGGCCTTTGATATTCCGCCTTAACTTGTTGACAAGTTAAACACTTTTGCACAAAATTTCCAATGTCACCTTTCATGTTTCTCCACCAAAATATGGTCCTTAAGTCCCTATACATCTTGGTTCCATCGGGATGAACCGTATAAGGAGTACAATGCGCTTCCTCCAAGATTTCTCTCTTCAATTCTTCAAGGTTCGGCACGCACAACCTTCCTTCGTACGTAAGGGCTCCATTCTAGCCCAGTGTAAAGCCCTTAACACCTTTCACTTTGATATGTTTCTTTAACTTGCCGAGGTAGACGTCGCCCTTTTGTGCCTCAGAAATTCTCGCACGTAATGAGGGTTGGATCGTCAAGGCTGCCACGATGGATTCTACTCCCTTGGGTGCTTCGATCACTTCTAAATTCAAGCGTTCGAACTCCTTCATCAACTCATCTTGATTCATCAAAGTGTACAACACGCCCCCTTTCCGACTTAGTGCATCCGCGACAACGTTCACCTTGCCCGGATGATAGTTGATTGTGCAATCGTAGTCCTTGACTAGCTCAAGCTAATACCTTTGCCTTATGTTCAACTCCTTTTGCGTGAAAATGTACTTGAGGCTCTTATGATCAGTGAAAATATCGCACTTGTACGTAAAGATAGTATCTCCAAATCTTCAATGCGTGAACAACAGCCGCTAACTCGAGATCATGCGTGGGATAGTTCATCTCGTGCACCTTCAATTGCCTCGATGCGTATGCCACTACTTTCCCACGTTGCATCAAAACATAACCTAGCCCTTGCTTAGACGCGTCGCTAAAGATAACGAATCCTTCCGAAGGGTCGGGTATCGTAAGAACTGGGGCCGAAACTAACCTCTCCTTCAACACTTGGAAACACTTCTCGTAAATGTCGGACCACACGAACTTCTCTCCTTTGCGAATCAACTTGGTTATCGGTGAGGCTAACTTTGCAAAGCCTTCGATGAAACATCTATAGTATCCCGCCAAACCGAGAAAGCTACGAACCTCGTTCACATTGGTTGGCTCTTTCCACTCGCTTACGGCCTCCACCTTCGATGCATCCACTTCAACTCCTTTGGCCGTGATCACATGGCCTAGAAAGTTCTCTCGGTCTAACCGAAACTCACATTTGGTAAACTTTGAAAACCATTCCTTGCGCAAAACTTCAAGAACCATCCTCAAGTGCTCTTCATGTTGCTCCTTACTCCGAGAATAGATTAAAATATCATCAATGAACACTATGACGAACCGATCTAAGAAAGGGTGAAAGACTCGGTTCATCAAGTCCATGAAGACAGGCGGTGCATTGCTCAAACCGAACGGCATCACCACAAATTCATAATGCCCATAACGTGTGCGAAATGCGGTCTTCGCCCTATCTCCTTCCTAGATCTTCAATTGGTGATAACCCGATCTCAAGTCAACCTTTGAGAACACACTCGCTCCCCTTAGTTGATCGAACAAGTCTTCGATTCTAAGCAACGCGTACTTATTCTTGATCATGAGCCGATTAAGCTCTCGATAATCGATGCACATCCTCCAAGATCCGTCCTTCTTCTTGACGAATAAAACTGGCGCTCCCCATGGTGAAACACTTAGTTTAATAAATTTCTTATCCAACAACTCTTGCAATTTCATCTTTAACTCCTCGAGTTCTTTCGGCGCCATATGATAAGGTGATTTCAAAATTGGTGCAGCCCCCGGTACTAGATCGATCGTAAATTCCACTTGTCGGTCGGGTGGAATTCCAGGTAACTCCTCGGGAAACACGTCAACAAACTTGTTAACAACAGCCATGTCTTTTATGTTCATTCCCATTTCACTCCCTTCCTCTTAACGATCAAATTATGCGTGCTAGGTCGGGACCCAAAATACGTCAACTCCTCTCCACTAGCCAACTTGAGCGTCACTTCCCTCTTCTCGCAATCGATAGTGGCGTGGTACTTCGCTAGCCAATCTATGCCAAAGATAACATCGAATTGTCCCATCTCGATGACATGCAACTCCCCCTCGAGACTCCTCCCACAAATTTCAAGTTTTGCATTCGCAACAATCTTACTCGTAAAAACAGCCTTTCCCGAAGGTATACTAACTTCTAAAGGGTTAACACTATCAACTAACTCACAACCAATCATCATGCAACAACAAAGCGAGATAAAAGAATGCGTAGCTCCAGTATAAAACAAAGCAGTTATTGGTATTGAATTTAAGATAAGCATACCTGCCAAAGTCTCCAAAGGAGATTGATCCTCATCCGGCTCTCCCGTGAGTGAAAACACTCGTGCCCAAAGGATGAAAAGCTGCTGCCATTTTGGGGTGTTACATCACTTGAAGAGATTCATCGAATCACGAGGCTTCCTATTTCTGACTCTGGGGCGAATGATGTATTAGCTTGAAGGTTTACAAAGTCATGTATTTACACTACAAAGTCTGGGTATTATGAGGAAGTTGGATTGGGATTGTCTCAGGAGATAAATGCATGGTGGCAATGGATTTGGGGTTTAAATGTAGCCCCTAAGATACGTTATTTTTTGTGGCGAGTTCTCCATGGGATTATACCTACTTCAATTAATTTGGTGGGTAGATTTGTTGATGTGGATCCTTTTTGTAAGCATTGTGGTACAGAGATGGAAACTATGGAGCATGCACTTCGTGATTGTCCTGTGGTTTCCTCCTTTTGGTCAACAGTGCCATTACACAGGGCTATTCCCGTAAGCTTGGGGAATGATCATGGCTTGAGTGATTGGTTGGTGGAGTGTTTGAATAGCTTGCAAGAGCAGGATCAAAAGGAGTTGTTGGCTATTCTGCTGTGGGAATTGTGGAACAAAAGAAATCAGCTTGTATTCCGTCAAGGGAAACTTCATTGTGATGAAGTTTTAGGTAAGGCTCAAACCTTTTGGTTAGAGTATAGGAAGGCAGTAGTTGGGAGAAGAGTGAATAGTTGTGACCATGATGTGCAAAGATGGAAACCACCTGCTGTGGGTTGGGTTAAATTGAATATGGATTCTTCAGTGCGATGTCAAGTTGGCTCGGGTTTAGCTGGGGTGCTGCGAGATGAGGCTGGGCATGTGCTATGGTGTTTTGCGCAGAGAAAACAAGGGGAAATGGTGGTGGATCTGGCAGAAGCTCAAGCAATGCCCCAAGGTTTAAAAAAACAGCAGCAACCTGGTATTACTAATGTTATGGTAGAATCTGATTCTCAGGTTTTGATTAATGCATTGCTAAATCCAAGGCCAGACTTGTCTTATTTTGGAAAGGTGGTGGCTAAAATTTTTTAGCTTCATTCGTGCTTTACGGACTTCTTATTTAGGTGGACTAGACGAACAGGGAATAATGTTGCTCACCGTTTAGCATTATTTTGCTTCTGTTGTAATGCTGATTTTTTTCTTCTCAGATTCCAGATTCTATTATTGCTGATGTAGTTGCCGATTTTCCGGCTGTTTAATCAATATATTACTCTTTCCGTAAAAAGATTTTTTTGATACTTCTAATAAATATTTTAATGCACTTGAACAATTATTTGATATTTTAGAACAATTGCATGATTATTTTTATATAAAACATACTTTTCTATTTATTTTTTATTTGTCTTATTCTTGAGTGCATCTTACAATTTACATATGTCTTTTAGATTTGTTACATTAATTATTATTAAAATTATATATATTATATTATTAAAAATTGTATTTTTCAAAAGTAATTTTTCTATAATAATAAATACAATTTTTTAGTAATACACTTAAACTGCATGGTGCATTTTGATGCACAGAGACTTACTCTTTT
Source organism: Prunella vulgaris (assembly GCA_026898435.1). Lineage (NCBI taxonomy): Eukaryota > Viridiplantae > Streptophyta > Magnoliopsida > Lamiales > Lamiaceae > Prunella > Prunella vulgaris. Next base: position 216,256 of record JAPKLY010000581.1, read on the forward strand.
ATATTTATTTTGAAGACATATTGTCACGACCCAAAATTTTGTATAAAAAGTTTAGACATTTAAAAAAAAGATTTAATTAAGACACAAGAAAAGAAAATTTGACATTTCGTTAAAATTAGCAACGAAAGAATTATTACCTCTAATTTATAAAAATAAACATATATAAATTTGGAAAAAAAATCTTTATAATCCGTCAAGCACCAATGACAAATAAAATTGTATTTCCTCTCGCAATAAATTATTTAGAACCAAGGGAAAAGGAGTAATTATTTAAACTTCAAAAGCATTGTCTCGTGTACTTAAAATGAGAATTATTCAATTTAAACACACGCAATCCACCTTGCCTCCACCGTCACTCCAATAAGTCTCAATCTGCAAAGAATGTCAAGAGAGTGGGATAAGCAAATTAAACAACAAGCTCAGTGGGGAAAAAATATTTGTCACAGTTAAATACAAAAAGTAATCAGAATCATTATCTCACTGTTAAGTACCTTGTGCTAAATTTTGATGTGTGCAAAACATATGTTTGATTTGGTTAATTTAATCTAACACTTGTCCTAAGGAAATTGGTTTTTGAAAGTTATAGTTGTAAGTGAAGTCTGCAGCTATATACTTGATCATTCTACAGCCAGACATGACCCTACAGCTATAATGTTTCTCTACAGCCGATTTTTTTTCATATTTACAGGACTCTACAGCTGCAATGTTGAAGATCCTACAGTTGAGAAGACCGTTTGAAAAAAGGAAGTACAAGTCAGATATTAATTGAAGATTACGAAGACCTTAATCACAATTAGTATAGCTCTCATGCACTCACTAAAATGTACTTAAGTGGAGGTTATTCCTAAAGAAATCTGGAGGATAATGAAGATTATGTTGAAGACAACCAGAATTCTGAAGAAAAGGACAATAGTACACTATCCTATGTGTAGATATCTCTTGTGAGGTTTGTGTTAACTCTTTGTGAGTTGTATTCTAAGTGAATAGGGTAGTTAATCCCTTGTTAGAATAGGAATCTGAGTGAACCTAGTTCTAAGGGGGAACTACATGTATTGGTCTAAGTGATCTGATCTTAGTGAATTTGGCACCTAAGTGGTGTAACAGTGGATGTAGGTTATCTTTTTATAGACACAGAACCACCATAAACTCTGTCTATTTTCTTTCTGTCATTTATTTTTCTGTACTGCACATTTACTTTACTATTACATTCATCATTCTTTAAAAATCAAGTGCATAAACTTTGTGTTTCTCACAAAGAAACTGACTCTACAGCTGTAGACTTGTCTAAGTCACTCAGCTGTTAAGTCTGTTTAAATTGGTTTTTCATTAACACTCACTTTTATTCCGCTGCACATTAGAGTATTCTCAATACACTTTTAAATGTGAGAATCCCTCTGATTTCTTTTCTACAAGTTATCTTTTTGGTTGCAAGTTTTAATCTCTGCAGCTGTAGACTTTTATAGTCCACAACTGTAACCTTTTGGTCCTGCTTTTGAACCTCTTGTAGATTTGTTGTTTTTAAACTTATAGAGGCTACTGTAAGGTTCTAGAAATCTTCTCTTTTGAAAAGTTTGAAAATTTGATTTTGACTAAAGATCTATTCACCCCCTCTAGACCTTGACCACTTAAGGGACCAACAAGTGGTATCAGAGCAGTTGGCTTGCCACTGATTTGATCAGTACCTAGCTAGATCCTTTTTGTTTTTGAAAAACTCGCCTGCATACTTGCATGGCTCCCAAAATGGTGAAATCCAAGGTTCCAATGTTCTCTGCTGAGGATTATGATGAATGGAAAATTAGAATGCAAGCACACTTGTCTGCAATCAATGATGAGATATGGTCTATCATAAAAGATGTCCCTCTACCTATTGTGAAGGTCAACACTACAGCTGATCAGTCAGCTGGACTAACTTAGATCATCCCCAAACCTAAAAGGGAATAGACAGAGGATGAAAAGAGAAGGTCCAATCTTGACAATATTGCAAAGAACACTATTTATTATTCACTGGATAAAATTGTGTTTAGCAAGATAAAAAATTGTAAAACTGCAAAAGATATATGGGTAAAGTTGGAAATGATTTGTGAAGGAACTGAACAAATCAAGGAAAACAAACTCATGATAGCAGTTCAAAAGTTTGAGAACTTCAAGATGAAATCTGGTGAAACTCTTGAAAAGTTTGAGTCAAGATTCATTGAGATTCTCAATGAGTTGGACTCACTTGGTAAAGATTACTCACAAAGAGAAATGAACATGAAGGTTCTCAGAGGATTACCTTCTGAATGGGACATGAAGGTCATTGCTATGAGAGAATCAAAGGATTTATCTAAGATATCCACCTTTGAACTCTTTTCAGACCTGAAGGCTTATGAATTTGACATAAGTAGAAGAAAAGAATCTGACAGCAGTAAGGTTACAGCTCTAGTAGCTGACAACCCTGCAGCTACAAGTTCTGATTGGTTCTTTTTATAAAGCAGCTCAAGAAGTTTGGCAAATCTACAACACCTAACTCAACATATTTGTGCTATAACTGCAGAAAACCTGGACATTACATCATGGATTGTCCATACCCCAAAGCTGATAAGTATACAGATGAAGAAAAGAGAATCAGAAAAGATAGAAAGAAAAAGTTTGACAAGGAGAGAATTAGAGCACTATTTTCAGAGTTTGATAAAAACAGGAATACTGTCCCTCTTCTTCTCAAAAGTCAACGACAGATTTAGAAGACTCTGACTCTACAGATTCAGATGAAGAAGTCCTAATCTGTCTTATTGCTAAAGATGAAGTGGTATGCTCATCATCATCAAGTTATATTACAGAAAAGGATTCTTCCAGTGACATGCTTAGTCCAATCCAAAGACTAAAAGAAGAAAATGAAGTTCTTAGAAGAGATAATCATATTGGAAGGAAACATGTCAAAGCCCTGTTAGCTGGAGTAGAGGATGCAGAACAGCAACTGCATATTCTACAAGAACTCAAAGAAAGTTACAGTTGTCTGAAAAATGATAATGAAGAACTCTTTAATGAAGCAAGTTGTAGAGCTGTAGACTTTGCTGAATTGAAGGAAACTATCATAACTCAAGAACTCATGATAGCTGAACTTGAAGAAAGCAATGCTTATTATCAAAAGAAGCTAGATTGTTTTGGAAAGTCATCCAAATAATTGAAATAGATGTTGTCTGAGCAAAGACACTCAAATGACTTGGCTGGAATAGGATATAATCCTAGCATTTTGATGAAGTATTTGCAAAAGTCAATTCCAAGACCTGAAAGGAAGTTCATCAAAGAATCAACCTCTAAAGAAGCTGTAAACTCAGCCCTACAGCCAGAAGATTTGAAACTCTTGAATTCTTTCAAAGAATTGTCACCTAGAAGACAACAGAGGATCAAGGAGATCATGAATGATACTGAAGAAGATGTTACAAACATGTTGCAAAACATTATTTTGAAACCAACTGCAGAATCAACTATACAGTCAGAAGAAGAAGTGTTTCACAAATTGAATATTGAAAGAAGACTTAACTTTGACAGATTCTGGAATGGAAATATGTCAGATATGTCTCCCTCTTCAAGCACTCAAAGAGGAGGATCAAGAGAGAACTGTAGTATTAACAACTCTACCGCTCCTAAAAAGGTTTGGATTGTAAAGAGTAACACTGGAGGAAATCCAAAGTATTGGATTTCTAAATAACTCATTATATTTTGCAGGGACATGTTACAACAACCAAAAGAGAGATTTGGTACATAGATAGTGGTTGTGCAAGACATATGACTGGAGATAGAAATTTGCTACAAAATGTGAAAGATCACAAAGGTCCTAATGTTGTTTTTGGTGATAATGCTAGTGGAACAGCTAAAGGATCAGGAAGTCTGCTCAAAGAAAATGTTCAAATCAATGATGTTTACTTGGTAGAAGGTTTAAAGCATAATTTACTGAGTGTAAGTCAATTTTGTGACAAAGGCTACACTGTAGACTTTACACATGACACTTGCATAGTCAAAGATGTTGAATCCCAAACCTCAAAACTGACAGGAACTAGAAAATGGAATGTTTACATTGTAGAGTGGGACTCTACAACTGAAACTACCTATTTTCTAGTTAATAGTTCCACTGAAGTTAATTGGTTATGGCACAAAAGGATGAATCACATAAACTTCAAAACCATGATTGAAGTTATTAATAACATACTTGTAAGAGTTCTAGCAAACACCAAGTTCAGGAAGGAACATCTATGTGATGCTTGTGTTAAAGGGAAACAAATCAAGAAGACTTTCAAGAGCAAGACACACTCAAGCACATCAAGGATACTGGAATTACTGCATATGGATCTTTTTGGACCCATAGAACCAGTAAGCATAAGTGGAAAGAAATACACTTTGGTTGTAGTAGATGACTACTCAAGATTTTCTTGGACAATGTTTCTAAAGAAGAAGAGTGAAACTCTACAGAAGCTACCAGAATTATTTAGAAGGATTCAGAATGAAAAGAACTTGAAGATTTTGAAGATCAGATCAGACAGAGGAACAGAATTCACAAATCAAGACATTAAAGAGTATTATTCACTATATGGCATATTGCATGAGTACTCTGGAGCTAGAACCCCACAGCAAAATTGAGTTGCAGAAAGGAAGAATAGAACACTCAAGGAGGCAGCCAGAACAATGATTGTTTAAGCAAAGTTGCCTAAGAAATTTTGGGCAGAAGCAACAAGCACTGCATGCTATACTCAAAATAGATGCTTGATAGTGAAAGATCATAAGAAGACTCCATATGAGTTATGGAAAGGAAGGACTCCTAACATCTCTTATCTACACACATTTGGATGTAAATGCTTCATACTGAAAAATGGAAAACAACACCTCAAGACTTTTGATTTAAAGTCAGATGAAGGCATCTTTTTAGGATACACTAATGTTAGCAAATCATTCAAAGTGTATAACAAGAGATTAATGATTGTGGAAGAGTCACATCATGTTGTTTTTTATGAACAACATAGCTCCCCTGAAGAAATTGTTGAAGACTCTAAAGGGGACAACTCTACAGTCACAAGTCAGCAGCAGTATGTTGAAATCAAAATTCCTGTAGAATTGATCAACAAAGGCTTTGGCACTGTGATAGTTGAGTTACCTCCATTAGAGAATGTTGAAGACTTAGTCCTTGAGAATGTTCATACAGAAGTAGAGACACCACCAAAAGGACCTGATGAGTCTGCAATAGGTAAATCTACAGCTGTAGAGAACGATGATCGAAGACTAGAACCTGAATCAGATTTGATTTGGTTGAAAGATCACCCCCTAAACATGTAATTAGAAACCTATCAGATGCTATAAAGACCAGAAAACAAATCCATGAGGAAATGTTTGCTACATTTCTTTCATCTTCAGAACCTACTGATATTCATGAAGCACTGCAAGATGTCAATTGGATTATAGCAATGCAAAAGAATTGAATGATTTTGAGAGAAATCAACTATGGGAACTTGTTCCAAGACCTAGGAATCACAAAGTGATTGGAACTAGGTGGGTGTTCAAGAATAAACTTGATGAAGATGGAATTGTGACCAGTAATAAAGCAAGACTAGTTGCTCAAGGCTATTGTCAATCTGAAGGCATAGATTTTGATGAATCCTTTGCCCCAGTTGCAAGATTAGAAGCTATAAGAATATTCCTAGCCTATGCTGCACATATGAACTTTACAGTCTATCAAATGGATGTAAAGAGTGCATTTCTTAATAGTTTACTATCAGACGAAGTGTATGTTGAACAACAACCAGGATTTGAGGAATCTACAGCTGAAGACATGGTTTATAAGCTTAGAAATGCCCTTTATGGACTTAAGCAAGCACCAAGAGCATGGTATGATACCCTATGTGATCATTTGAACAAAAATGGATTCAAAAAGGGTATGGTTGACAACACCTTATTCAGATTACAACATGGAAATGACATATTGCTTGTTCAGATCTATGTTGATGACATAATCTTGGGCTCAACCAATGAAGAATTATGCAGAAAGTTCTCTAAGCTCATGACTGAGAAATTTGAAATGAGCATGATGGGAAATCTGAATTTCTTTTTGGGATTACAAGTTAAGCAAATGAGAGATGGAATTTTCATCAAACAAGCTAAATATAATCAAGAGCTTATCAAAAGATTTGGAATGGACAGTTCTAGGCCTACCAATATACCTATGACACCTTCTATGAGTCTTGACAAAGATGAGAATGGCAAAAGTGTTGATGTAACCAAATATAGGAGGTTAATTGGATCATTGCTATACCTTACAGCTAGCAGACCTGATATCATGTTTGCAGTAGGTTATGTGCTAGATTCCAAGTTAATCCTAAGGAATCACACTTGAATGTTGTATAGAAGATCATCAAATATGTCAAATCCACACAAAATTTAGGATTATGGTATCCTAAAGAAGGAGGAATTGAACTCATTGGTTACACTGACTCAGAGTTTGCAGGCTGCAAGATAGGTAGAAAGAGTACTAGTGGGATTTGTCAATTATTAGGTGAAAGATTGGTGGCATGACACAGTAAGAAGCAATATTCACTACAAGAAAAATGATGTTATACAACGCTGGAAAGACAACGGTTCCTCTAAAAATCGTTGTCTAAAGTTAAAAATGTGTTGCTTAAAGTATAAACGTTGTCTTTTACAGCAGGATTTTGATGATAGACAACGGTTATGGTCAGTCGTTGTATATCTCACAAAAGACGCGTTGTTGAAAGTAACTTACTACAACGTTTTCAAACCGTTGTATATATTCGTTGTATATAAGTGTTTTCAAGAAAAATTTGCTAAATGATAACGGTTTCAAGCCGTTGTATATTTTCATAAGAGCAGCGTTGTTGAAAGTGCCTTACGATAACATTTTTGAACCGTTGTATATATATGTTGTATATCAGTAAAATAACTTACAGACAACTGTTAATTAGTCGTTGTATATAACCGTACAAGTGATATATTAAAAGGTATGATACTACAACAGTTTTCTAACTGTTGTATATCTTTATAATACGGTACAATATAAAACTATTTACTACAACGGTGGATGACCGTTGTAGTAACATGATATTTGATCAATTTTACATTTAACACTTTTATTTCATTAAAATATTAACACTTTATATTATTTTGAAATAACACTTTTAAAATTTAGAACAAAAATATCACTTTTTAAATTTAGGACTAGTATAGCACTTTAAACAATGCTTAGAAAAGTTAGAAATAACTCTTTCAATTCAATATTTTTTGACTAGTTATTATTTATAATAACTTTGACTATTTGAACTAACAGTTTTAAGTATATTTTGAATAACACTTTAAAAAATAAAAAATACATTTTTTAACTAACATTTGGAATATTTTCAATTCCCAGTACGTGTGCTTTAGATAAAAATTCCCAAGAATCTTGCCCTAAAATCTTCCCCAATTTCTTTCACCAAGCTACAATTTTCACCGATGCCAATTTTTACTAGAGATGTTAAACGGGTCATGGGTTGATGGGTCTTCTCGTTTAACCGTTCATATATATCTTTTTTAAATTTTTTTAATTATTTACTTAATTATACTAAACTAGTACATAACCCTCTAGTACTACTCGGGATTAACAATAAATTATATATTAATTTTAAATTAAATATTTTAATAAAATATTCTAGATTATACCATTGTATTTGAAAATATTTATAAATAAATTTTTAACAATTTTAACTTGATTATTATAAAAAATCTATTAAAATTAAAATATTAAATTGTAACCGTATAAATAATGGAATTTAAGAATTTGGTATTATGAAGGTATATTCGACTAAAAACTTTAAATATAAATTTTCAATATAAGATATTAAGATAAAAAGGTCCAAAAAGGTAATCTTGTACAAACATATTTTTTAATTATTAACTTAAGTGTATATTAATTAACTTAACAATAAAACTTAAATTTGTATTAACTTAATTAATAATTTTATAAGTTATAATTATTAACTTAAGTGCGGGTATTACTTAACAACAAAAATTTAGATTTCATTCTTCTTTTTCGATCAAATTAGCTAGGGCTCAAAAGCAGTGATGAAAATTTTGTGCGCCTATTTTCTCACGCCGTTCCTCGCATAGTTTTCCCACCACCTGACCTGACCCTGGCCGCCGGTCTCGTTATGGTGTCGCGCGCCCAGGCCATCGATCTCCTCCTCGCGTCGCGCGCCCAGGCCGCCGGTCTCCTCCGTCACTCGTCGCGCTCCGAAGCTGCCGTTCTCTTCCGTCACTCGTCCGCCTCCGTCGCGCGCTGCTCAGGCTATTGCCTCCAGGTGTGTGTGGGTATGTGGGATGTTGTATACTTATGTTAATCTAGAGGGCTATCCATGTTAATCACAGGTTTAGTTTGCATTTTAACTGTTCGATAAAATGCATGAATGAACGTGTGTCTATGCGGGCTGTTTAGATTTCAAATGTCTGGTTAAATATTTGACTGATACATGGTTGCAATGTTATTTAGATTGAAGGATATTGAATGAGCACAATGACTCTCATATAAGGCCCTGATATGACTCTCATATAAGCCCCTGATATGACTCTTAATGACTTAAGATTTAAGCAGAAGAAGTTAATCAGGGACTACATCCAAATTTCGTTTGCTCAAATTTTGTACAAGAAATTTATAAAATATATGTATAAATAGACATGCTGAAAAATTAAGATTATAAAATATTATGGAGTTGAGGAGTCCATTTATTAACCTAATGAGATAAACTAATAAGAACAAGTAATTAAAGAGATTATTAGAAGGTGAAATTGATATTATATTTATTTTTCCTTTTTAGTATTGAAAGGACTTTAAGCTTTTATTCATGCTGAAGTCGGATTTGATCATTTATGGAAAAGATGCCCACAACTTGAAGAATAGCTACAAATAAATCACCATTACAATTTTGCTCAGTTGTTATTACTCCATATGTTGTCAAAGATCTGCTGAAGATTCTCTCTTGCTGGTCTGATTTCAATTAGCAGTGCAGAAAGTATCTTTTACAATTTTCTTATCCTAGAATCACCAGATTTCAGTCTTATCAATATATACCCTCTCTCTTTCAGTGAATTACCAAATAGTGTAATGCATTTTCTCTTTAAATTATGTTTCATCGGTTCAGAAATTAGCCCAAATCTAGGCGGCTCTTCCAATTTTATTCCATCAAAACTAAATACTTGGAAGCTAGTCCTTTGATAAATTGTAGATAGAATTTCATTGAAACAATCTTATGGTTTCATTACTTCTATAATGGAATAGAAGCATTAGCAGTGAAACAATCTTATTATTGTTGTTTATAAATGTACTCATCTATAATTAAGAGTCTTGAAACTAATAATTATTCGTTATCTTATAGGCATTTATCGATCTGGGTTTTCCTCTATAGTTATTCTTTATAGTGACGTGTACCACAGACATTTTTGCTCTAGTAGCTCATCACAACAGGTACCTCTATTTTTTTCTGCCTATTATTTTTTATTTTCAACCTTTCTAGTGGAATAGATTAAATTGTTTTCTGATTTAGTTGAGTTGTGTCTCTACATAGGTTGTATTGTTTTTGGGCTGTGTCCCTGTATGTTTTAGGGTTGTATCTCTGCATGTTTGAGGGATGTATCCCTTGATTATTTTAAGTGCTTAGGATTGCATCCCTATTTATTTGTCGTACATCTTATATATGTTGGTGAACTTGTGAGTTGCTTTAGTTTGAGTTACTCCTTATTTTCTTGATTCATGTATATTAAAATTTTAATTGGAATTCAAAATATACACGTATGGTGATTTATGAAGCCAATAGTTATATAATGTGTGTCTTGCTTCATTATTGATTTTTATGCTTGTTAAAATGTTATTTGTTTTCAATGTAGTGATGAACATTGAAGAAGCTGCACAAATGTTGAAGGTAGAGACATTTCTTTTGGTTGTAGAACATGCATGAACTGTGATGGTAGTGAAATTTTTGTAAACGAATTTGGTAGTACGTAACTGAAATTTTTGTTGATTATGTGGAAGTAACTTTGAAAACTTTTTTTGGCAATGCATGGTTGTACTTGAAACAATTAAGGTTGATCATGGTAGTCAAATAGTTATGGTAAATTTATTTCCATTATTTGATTTAGAATTTGATTATTTACGTTGAAATGATTATAGACAACAACTTATATTTGTTGTCTGTTCGAACAAATTTATTTTAAATACAATGGTCCCCATAAAATATTATTATAAATTTAAGCTACAAAAAAAAAATATATATATATTTAAAAATACAATGGTTGTAAGACATTGTAGAAAATAATTTAATACAACGGTCCATTATTGTTGTCTTAAATTTTATTTTCATCATAAGTTAAGACAACTGTTATTTTTTAATATACAATGGTTTTACGACGTAGTAAAAATAATGTAAAGACAACGTTTTAGAACCATAGTGTATCATGTGATTTTATTATAATTTTAAGCTACAACAACATTAATTTTCGTATATAAAACGCTCATTAAATGTTGTATAAACAACTAAAGACAACGGTTCAAAACTGTTGTACATAAATTTATTTTAAGCTACAACTACGTTTAATATGTACAAAGACAACAGTCGATTAAACGTCGTAAAAATACAAAGACAACGGTTGATAACTGTTGTCTATCAAATTTATTATGATTTTACAACAATATTTTTTTGAAATACAACAGTTTATGATTGTTGTATAAAAACATAAACTACAACGGTCCAAAACCGTTGTCGTTCCATTGTTTGACCGTTGTAGATAGGACTGTTGTAGTAGGTATGTGCATATACACAACGGTTTGTGACCGTTGCAATACATATTAAAGACAACGGTTCTGAACGGTCGTTTATACTCACATACCTACTACAATGGTCCGATCCACAACGGTTCGGATTATGGAAAGACAACAGTTTTAAACCCTTGTCTTTCAATAATTTTCTTGTAGTGATTATATTGCTCTCTCTACAGCTGAGGCAGAATACATTGCTGCTGGAAGCTATTGTGCACAGATCTTTTGGATGCAATATCAATTACAAGACTATGTGATTGATGCAAGAGAAACAACTATATTCTGTGACAATACAAATGCTATTGCTATTACACAAAATCCAATTTTACACTCTAAATCAAAACACATAGATGTAAGGCATCATTTCATAAGGGATCATGTTGAAAGAAAGGATGTGAAATTGACAAAGATTCATAATGATTTGAATCTTGCTGATATTTTCACTAAACCTTTGTGTGAATCAAGATTTTCAATCTTGAGAGGTAATTTGGGAATGTTAGAATTGTAAGAAGACGCTGTAAAAAGCACTAAATTGCAAAAACAAACCTAGAAAATTGGAAACTCATTGAAAAGGAAACTTGCAGCTGCAAAGTCACTCAACTGCAGAGTTGCTAACTCTACAGCTGTTGACTTTGCACAGAACTGCAAATTCCTCACAATTGTAGATTTCCATATTCTAAAATTGTGAACTGCAAACTTAGGGAATTTATTGTACTTTGTACAATTCTAAAAATTAAATGGAGCGCTACAAATTCAGAAACGTCAGTACTTACTGACAGACATTTTTGATTTATTCAGAATTTTAATTAGTAAAATGTTTGAATTTGTGTAACATTTTAAATGGATTTAAATTCTATGTGAGTTATATTTTGGACAGACTTAATTATAAGTTTTGGTTTGAAATTTAAAAACTCATAAATTTTAGGTCAAAGACAGTTATACCCTTGTTCTGTCTTAAATGATTGTTTAAGGAAAGGTATTTAAAGGACTCTTCATCCTTTTATATCTCACTTTTACATTCGGACCCCCTGAAATCGTATTCACTCCTTATCCCTCATTCTCTAAAACCATTCGACATGGCAATGAAAGTTATCTTTGGAGCACTGTTCGACTTTGAAGAAATTCAGAAGAAGCATCCCACTGATGCTATGGAAAGTGTTGTAAGACATATTGTGAATCAAGGGATTCATTATTGTCTCACTCACAATCCAGGTGCTTATGATGACAAGATTGTACATGAGTTCTACAGAAACACTGATGCAAATGTGGAGAGAAAAACACTTTCTGTGAAGTTACATGGAAGAAGTGTTAACATCACAGCTGAAGATATATGCAGAGCTTTACATTTGAGGATTGGAAGTGATTCTCATGACAACCTCAACTTTGCTGATGAAGAGAAGAGATATTGGAAGAAGTTCACTGAAAAGAAGTCATTTCCTGAAAATTGGAAAAGGACATTCACGAAGAACGACCTTGCAGTTGAGTATGTATATCTCTATGAAGCTATTGATAAATGTCTATTATGTAGAACTGGAGCTCATTATACTGGTACAATTCTTATGTGGGATTTAATGATTGCTATTGATAAAGAAGTTAAGATTGATGTAGGAGAGCTTCTACTTAGGAATATTGGCAATGATGTAGTAAAGGCTGGGAAAAACAAAGGATTTGGACTTTCTTAAATTATATTTTGAAGGATGTGGGATTTTCTTTATTTAATGGTCATGATGTACAATCCATTTTGGTTCATCGAATTATTGGGAAAGCCAACTTTAAGAGAGGAGCTATGGATGTTCTTATGGCTCCTAAATCCAAGAAGAGAAAGAAGAATAAATCAGAAGCAAAGAAGAGTACAGTCGCTAGTCCTTTGAAGCATTATGAGAGGAAAAATAAGGATGTAAGAAGGCAACTCTTATTGGTGGATGAACCAAGTGAATCTGAGGATGAGATTGATAGAGAAAGAAGGCAGAAGAAGCATCACTCTAGGAAAGCTACAGAAGAAGAAATTAACAACTCTACAGCTGTAGACTTGGTAAATGTACAGCCTAATGAAGAAAGTTTTGAAAAACAAGCTATTGAAGCACCTGAACCTGAACCTGAAACTGAACAACTCCCTGTTGTTCCAGTTGAAAGGTAGAAGGATTTGAAGAGGAAAGACAAAAATTTGATGACTGGAAGATTGTAAGGGAAGAATTGGAGAAACTTACAGTTGAGGAGAGAAATTTGTTCCAGTGGGTTGTTGACTGGACAAATTGTGATGATGTGAATGAACTTATGAGGCCCAACTTTCTAGATGAATTTCTTGCTGAGAAATTAAGAAAGAATAAAGGAAAGGGAAAGCAAGTTGTTGCTGAAGTGTCAGAGAAGTAGAAAATCACTAAGTCAGCAGCTGCAGCTTTGAGAGTTGCAATGGGATCTGAGAGAGATCCAGAAGCTGAATTTCCTGAAGCTGATTACGAAGTTGTAAGCTCAGAAAGTGAAGAGGATTTACCACAGAGAGTTGGTGAAGGAAGTCATCAAGTAGTTGAAGCTGAGGGCTTAACTACTTTGGCTGAAGAGGCAATTTTTATGGAGTCTGCAGGAGTTAGTGCTGCAGAGTGGTGAATGTTGAAGAGACAACTCTTGAACAGAAAAGGCTGATTCACCTTGTAAAGAGCCCAAAGACAAGCCAGATGATGATGAAGGTAATGATGATGATGATGCACCAATGGGTGGTGCTCAAGCTCAAGCTCAACCTGTACACATTGAAGCTCAACCCACTCAAGAGGTTCAAGCTAATGAACAGATTAATGATGACACCTCTAGGGAAATTGATGAAAGTGCTAATGACTTATCCAATCCCATCACTAGTATCTTCAATCAACCCCCTCCTGCTATGTTCACACTTGAAGAAATTTATCAGCAAGGTACCCCTCCCATGCAGAGTTTGTCAGCCTTGGAAAGAGAAAATATAGATGACTATATGACTGATTTCTCTACTGAGAAGACAGATGTTATCTTAACTCCTAGCAAGAGGAAGACTACTACTGAAGACTCTACAGCTGTAGAGTTGGTACCCTCTAAAGCTCAGAAGACTGTAAAAGAAAAGGAGTTGGCACTACAAGAAAAAATAGATACGACAACAGTGGAAACCCGTTGTCTTTCTATAAAAATACCGTTGTAGAATCTCTTGTTGTAGTAAGTATAAAGTTTAGACAACGGTTAATGGACCATTGTCTTTTTATTGTTACTACAACGATTATTAACTGTTGTCTATACATATAAAATATGTTGTTGTAGCATGTGCATATCCTTATTTGTGACTATAGACAACAGTTGTGAGCCGTTATCTTTTCTTTGTTACTACAACGGTTATTAACTGTTGTCTATACATATTAAATATGTTGTTGTAGCATGTTCATATCCTTATTTGTGAGTATAGACAACGGTTGTGAGTTATTATCTTTGTGAATAAAAATAATAATTCGTGGGTCAGACACGCGGGCTGAACCGATCCGGGTCCGACCTGCACGAATATCAGCCTCCCTTTGCGTGAGAGGGGGTTTAAGCCCGTGACCTCTCGTATATGTGAATGAATGTCTTGCCATTTGGGCAAGTGGTATTTCTTGTTCAATATTTCATTATAAATATATATATATATATACGATATATTCTTTTTATTTTAACTAAGTGTTATATATTTATTTATTATTATTATTATATTATGTAATTATACTAATCTAAAATTATATATTTTAATTATGTAATACTTGTATATTTAGTTTTAATAAAATTATCATATATATATGTAATTATATATTTCTAAATATAAACATTAATTCCAATAATTCTATTAATTCAAAAGATTGATTCAAATGATCATTTTAATTTAAAATATTAAATAGTTTAAATCGCACTAATAATTAGTAGTGGCCTAATCATTCGAATAATTCAAAATATAATATAAAATTATAGAAATTTGCATGAATATTTTTTTTTAAAACAATAAGAAAATGTAATTGAATTGTGTTAAATTTCTTTTTTTGTTATTATATTTCTAAATTATAAAAGTGTCATTTCAAATAATATAAAGTGCTAGTTTTAATTAGTTAAAAGTGTTAATTATAAAAATCATCAAGTAATATATGTTACTGCAATGGTCATACACCATATATTATAGTACATAGTTTTATACAACACCATTTGATGAAAATATAAAACATTTTACAACGCCGCTTTTATAGTGATATACAACGGTTGCATACTCGTTGTCTTTCAATAATTTATTCCTAAAAAATATTGATATACAATGTATTTATACAACGGTTCAAAAACTATCGTAATAACCTACTTTTTTACAACACCGTATTTTACGAATAGACAACGGCTTGATTACCGTTGTCTTTCAGTAATTTTCTTGAAAACAAAGATATACAACACGAATATACAACGGTTCAAAAACCGTTGTAGTAACATATTCTTTAACAACACCGCCTTTGTAGTATAGACAACGGTTTGATAACCGTTGTCGTTCAAAATTTTTTCTTAAAAACACAAATATACAACATAAATACATAACGGGTCAAAAACCGTTGTAGTAAAGTACCTTTTTACGACGCCGCTTTTTGAGATTAGACAACGGTTCACCAAAACCGTTGTCTAACATCATATTCCATCAATAAAAGACAACGGTTATACTTTACTCAACATATTTTTAACTTTAGACAACAATTTTTAGCAAAACCGTTGTCTTTCTGGTGTGTTGTAAAACATCATTTTTCTTGTAGTGTGGTGATTAGGGAAGGTGATTCTGAAAAAGAAGATAGTGATACAATCCCCAAGATGACACCTAAAGAGGTTGTATCAAAGTTGCAAGATTTAAAAGATTCTTTCAAGGGAATTGAAGCTAAAATTATCAACCAAGAGAAAAGGGTACCTGATGACATAATTTCTCAAAAAGTAAGGAATGGAATGGAAGATTTGGTAAAGAAGCTTGAAGAAAGAAGTTTGGAAGAAAATAAAGTACTGGAAAAGAACTTCAAAGCTGTTGTGTATGGTCTTTTGAATCAGAATGAATTGGTCAGACAAGATATTATTAAGAAGACAAGAGAAATCACATCTCTACAGTCAGATATAAAGCTTATGAAAGATGATTCTTTCAATCTAAAGATTGAGGTTCAAGGCATGAATAATGAGATGACTAGAATGATTTCTAGGAATGAAAGCTTAAAGGAAGATCTTATGAGCAAACTCTCTACTATTTGGTCACATATTGATGTTGGCAAAAAGGGGGAAAGTAAAATTGAGAAATAAATCAAGGAAGGTGATAAGATCACTGAGGATATTCTGGAAAATGTTAAAGACATTGGAAAATCATTGGCAAAGGAGTTTGAAGATGCAAAATCAAAAGATCTATCTATGAGACTGGGAGAACAACCAGAGGAAAGATCACAGCCTGAACAGATGAAGGGTAGCTCTAAAGGAAGCAAGATCGTACAGCTCCCTAAATCTACAGTTGGAAAGAAACCTACAGCTCAAAAACCTTTTGGATACTGGGAAAAGACTGTGAAAGAGTCTCAGGCATGGAAGAAGGAGAAAGAAGAAAGAGAAAAATAGAGAAAGATAGATTCTGAGGAATCTACAGCTATTGTCACTGCTCAACCTTTGAATGTTCAACCCTTGAGCATGATACCTGCTGAAGAAAAGAATAAGGAAGCTGAGAAAGAGAAAGCTATGAAGACCGAATTTGATATTCTTTGGGAAGAATTTCTGAGTATCTGTAACAGGCATACATTGATAAAGAAAATCAAGTATAAGAAAGATAAATTTCAGAAGTTTAAGGCACTGAAGGCTGATGGAACTCTATACAGAGGAGATAATGCTCATCTCCTTGGTGGAAAGAAGAAGAGAGCTCCACTGCCTAAGAAGATTTTCAAATTAAGGAAAGAAGAAGAATAATTTGAAGCTTATGAATTTCAGATGTTGATGAAGTATATTGAAGAAGATGAGAAGAACATGAAATTGATAGAACAAGGAGTTTTCAAGCCACAAGATGAATCAAATGATGAGGATGATGAAGAAGAAGATGCTGATCCTAAGCACAGAAGGAGATGAAGACATTGTTTATAGATTAGACACTGAAACTCTTTAGTTTTTAGTCTAATTACATTTTGTAAGTTGTATCTTGACCCCTTTTACTTATGCAGCTTTTCCTTCTGCTGGTTTACGTGTTTTTATGCTGTTTTGTTCTGTTCTTGTTCTTTATGGCAATGTCTTATTGCTATTTGCTGTTTATTGTTTTGATGATGTGTTTTGCCAACATCAAATTAGGGGGAAACTATTAAGTACCTTGTGCTAGATTTTGATGTGTGCAAAACATATGTTTGATTTAGTTAATTTAATCTAATACTTGTTCTAAGGAAATTGGTTTTTGAAAGTTATAGTTGTAAGTGAAGTCTGCAGCTGTATACTTGATCATTCTACAGCCAGACATGACCCTACAGCTGTAATGTTTCTCTACAGCCAATTTTTTTCATATTTATAGGACTGTACAACTGCAAGATTGAAGACCCTACAGTTGAGAAGACCGTTTGAAGAGAGGAAGTACAAGTCAAAGATTAATTGAAGATTATGAAGACCTTTAAGCACAATTAGTGTAGCTCTCATGCACTCACTAAAATGTACTTAAGTGGAGGTTATTCCTAAAGAAATCTGGAGGATAATGAAGATTATGTTGAAGACAGCCAGAATTCTGAAGAAAATGACAAGAGTACACTCAATACTATCCTGTGTGAAGAATGAGGACCACTTCACACATGCCAAATAGAGAGAGAGGAGCCTTATCCGGATTTCAAATTTGAAATTCCCAACGGATAAGTCACACCACTCAATCTACAAATAGAAGAAGTCCTCAGAGGAAGAAAAACAACAACCTTGAGCATACAAGCATTCTGCCTATGCAAGTCTACAACAAACAAATTTTCTGAGAGCTATATTGTTTTTATTTTCTGTGTGATTCATAGGATAGTTGGTTAGGATTTTCTTAGAAACAATCACATCTTTTGTTGTTGTTCCCTCACCTGTTTTTAATTTCTACTTAGTGTTGATATCTCTTTTTGAGGTTTGTGTTAACTCTTTGTGAGTTGTGTTCTGAGTGAATAGGGTAGTTAATCTCTTGTTAGAATAGGAATCTGAGTGAACCTAGTTCTAAGGGGTACCTACTTATATTGATCTATTTTACCTGATCTTAGTAAATTTGGCACCTAAGTGGTGTAACAGTGGATGTAGGTTGTCTTTTTATAGAAACTGAACCACTATAAACTCTGTCTATTTACTTTCCGTCATTTATTTTTCTGTACTGCATATTTACTTTACTGTTACATTGATCATTCTTTTAAAATCGAGTGCATAAACTTTGTGTTTCTCACAAAGAAACTGACTCTACAGCTTTAGACTTGTCTAAGTCACTCAGCTGTTAAGTCTGTTTAAATTGGTTTTTCATTAACACTCACTTTTATTCCGTTGCACATTAGAGTATTCTCAATACACTTTTAAGTGTGAGAATCCCTCTGATTTCTTGTCTACAAGTTATCTTTTTGGTTGCAAGTTTTAAACTCTGCAGCTGTAGACTTCTGTAGTCCACAGCTGTAACGTTTGTGGTCCTGCTTTTAAAACCTCTTGTAGATTTGTTGTTTTTAAACTTGTAGAGACTACTGTAAGGTTCTAGAAATCCCCTCTTTTGAAAAGTTTGAAAATTTGATTTTGACTCAAGGTCTATTCACCAACCCCCCTCTAGACCTTGACCACTTAAGGGACCAACACTCAAACATAGTCTTACCCATAGCTGTGTCGGATTTGCCAACCATAATTTATATACATTATACGACCTTTACTCCGCCGAACATAACATATTACATAGCTTAGTCCTAGTGTGTTATACGGCCTTTACCCCGCCGAACATAACAAATCATAGTTCATAATAGCAAGTTGGTGATCACACATGGTATTTAAAAGTGACTAAGAATTCCCACCTCAAATCTTGATAACTCGTAATCACATGAATGGGTTAAAGAGTATAATCCATGTTACCTAAAATAATAACATGTCAAATTTTAAGATACTAAATTCACATCTAAGTATGCACGTACCCTGTTTTGATAAATAAATAAATAAAATAATAATAATAATCAATTCTAGATTAAAAGGTGGCTTTAGTAGTCCAATAATTATAATCTATTAAACTATTGAATATAAGTCTGAAACTTTGTAATTGGTAACAAAAAAAAAACGAAAAAAATTAAGATACATATATCAGTGCATATAATTTGTCATGTATTAAGAGGATTACGACACAAAGTGATCTCAACTAATAATAAAACTCTTATATTAAAATAATATATATAATGCATTCAAAAAGACATTGAGGACAGTATTTAGTATTTAAATAATAGCTTTTAATCCTTTTGATACAATAAAAATCAAATATACACACAATAGGTAGAAAACTTTTTCTTTAAATTTTAAAAGAAAAGAAGAAAATGAAAAATAAAAATTGAGCAACAATATCTATTCTCAAAGATAGTTGCAATTGACGGATCCATTTCAATTACTGATAGATTATTCACGAAAATATTTTTGATTCATGCAAATTTTTTTTAATAAATGATCTATTTTCTATAAGTTTCACATAAAATACATGTATGACATGATCTTGACTTATGAATAGTAGCATATTAAAGTAAAGAAGAAAAAGAATTACTTGTTCAAGAATAGACGAACGATTAGCGGCTCCCGAATGAGACCAAATGTTGCTCTTGCCAAAATATTTTATTTGGTTTATGCAGTATGAAAACTTTAGTTTAGGAAAGAATGACTAAAAGATATGTAATTGACATATAGGGTGAGAGGAGATACTTAATTTGTTAGGAGCTAAAAACATATGTTGAGAGTGTTTTTTTTTTTTTTAATGACATATGTTAGTACCTTTGTTTAGATTTTGATGTGTGCAAAACAATGTGTTTAATTGATGATATTTGTCTAACACTTGTATTAAGGAAATTGGTGTTTGAAACATATAGTTGTAAGAGAAGTCTACAGCTGTATATTTGATCACTATACAGTCAAGACATGATCCTACAGCTGTAAGGTTTCTCTACAGTCGATTTTTGATATTGACAGGACTCTACAGCTGCAAGGTTGAAGACTCTACAGCTACAAAGAACGGTTTGAAGATGAAGTACAAGTCTGAAATTAATTAAAGATTAAGATGACCCTTAAGGACTATTAGTGTAGCCTTTGAGCACTCACTAAACTGTACTTAAGTGGAAGTTTTTCTTTATTCTAGAGGATAATGAAGATTAATTAGTTACAAAGAAGGCCAGAATTCTGAAGGAAAGGACATAGTACAATCAGTACTACCTTGTGTGAAGGATGAGGACCACCTCACACATGCCAATAGAGAGAGAGAAGCCTTATCTGAATTTCAAATTTGAAATTTCCAACGGATAAGTCACTCCACTCCATCTATAAATAGAATAAGTCCTCAGAGGAAGCAAGAACAACAACCCTGAGCATACAAGCATTCAACCAAAGTAAGTCTACAGCCAGCATATGCTGAGAGAGTTTTTCTCTGTTCTTATTCTTTGTGATTCACAGGATAGTTGGTTAGGATTTTCTTAGAGAGAATCACACCTTTTGTTGTTGTTCCCTCACCTGTTTTTTTTATTTCTACTTAGTGTAGATATCTCTTTATGAGGTTTGAAAAACTCTTTGTGAGTTGATTTTCTGTGTGAAAAGGGTAGTTTATCTCTTTTTAGAATAGGAATCTGAGTTAACCTAGTTCTAAGGGGGAACTACTTGTATTGATCTTTGTGATCATTTCTTTATAGACACTGAACCACTATAAACCTGGTCTATTTACTTATCGCTCTTTATATTCTTGTACTGCATATTTAATTTACTTGTTACATTCATCATTGTTTTGAAACTTGAAGTGCATAAAACCCTTGTGATTTTCACAGAAACTGACTCTACAGTTGTAGACTTTCATAAATCACTCAACTGTTAAGTCTAGTTTACATTGTTTTTCATTAACACTCACTTTATTCCGCTGCACATTAGAGTATTCTCAATACAATTCAAATTGTGAGAAGTCCACTAATATTTTATCTATAAGTGATTTGTTTATTTTGCAAAGTTTTTGAACTCTGCAGCTGCAGACTTGTTAGTCTACAGCTGTAACCTTTGTGCTCCAATTTCTAAAACTCTTGTAGACTTGTTACTTTAAACTTCAAAAAGGGCTACTGTAAGGTTCTAAAATCCATCCTTTTTTGAAATGTTTGAAAATCTGATTTTGGACTCAAGGTCTATTCACCCCAACTCTAGAATTTGACCACTTTAAGGGACCAACAAGTGGTATCAGAGCTAGGTTGGCTTGCCACTGCTTTGATCAGTACCTAGCTAGATCCTTTTGGTTTTTCAAAAACACACCTATATACTTGCATGGCTCCCAAGATTGTGTAATCCAAGGTTCCAATGTTCTCTGCTGAGGACTATGATGAATGGAAAATTTGAATGCAAGCACATTTGTCTGCAATCAATGATGAGATGTGGTCTATCATAGAGGATGGCTCTATACCTATTGTGAAGGTCAACACTGCAGCTGATCAGTCAAAGAAGGGAATGGACTGAGGATGACCAGAGAAGGTCCAACCTTGACTGTTGGGACAATCTGAGTATTTTGATTAGATCTCAAAACCCCTGATGAATCTGCCTAAGTATATTTATTCAGGATGAAATAGTTCAGGATAGTTAGGTTAGGAATTCAGTACAGGAGGAACTTGCTGAAGACTGAAGAATATTGGAGTCGACCCAATTTACTGAAGTTTGAAGTATAATCCATCCTGAAGGAGTCAGTCAGTCTTGCTGAAGATTGCCTGGGTCTGAAGCTGAAGATCGAAGCCTGATGATCAGTCCTGAAGTCAATCCTGAAGTACCATTGGCTGATGTTTCTACTGAGTACACTAAGCATACTCAGGACAGAATTTAGTCAGTGAAGAGTAAGTGTTACCTATCAGGCTGTGCTGAATGCACTTAAGACCTGACTTATGCCTTGGTTCAGTTTACCTGAGTCATGTAAGTCTAAAGCAAAAAGGTTACACATACTGGGCTGAATAATCTATCAGGCTGTGCTAAAGACACATAAGACCTGACTCGGGCATTAGTTCAGATCACCTGAATCATGTAAGTCCAAAGCAAAAGGTTATTTATGTTATGGGACAAGAGACAAAGAGAATGTCAGTAAGACTCCATTAAGACACACGTTCAGACTGAGTTATTAACAAGAGACTCAGAGTATGAAATGTACAAGGAAGGACAAATGTCTGAAAGACAACTAGCCGTTAGAATGGAGAGCCAATGATCTTTTGACACGTATGTACGGAGTCTGCGTAGCATTTAATGCGGCATTTAATGCGTCTCAAAGTTGCAGGCGATGGGACAGACTTGCAGAATAAGCATGGCGGTTAGGTCAAACAGTATTTCTAGCCTGCAACCACCCCAAAATAGGAAAGATTTGATTTGATCTCCTCCAAAGGATCTATTTTGAATCTTGCCTATAAATATGGAGAACCTTGCACCCATTCAAGGTTAACGGGAAATTTCGAAGAGAAAACTCTCAAGAATCCAAGCTCTCAAAGCATACTATAAGCAACACTCTGCAATTAAATTTCCCTAGTGTTGTAGTAGGATTCACTCTATATTTGCTTAGATCGATAACTCTAATATTTAGCATTGTTTTGTATTTCTAGAGCTATCTCAGTTGGAAACCAGAATACCAAACCACTCAGGGTGTGAGATTGGTTGGTTAGAAGGACTGGGACTTGTAAAATGCCCAGGGGTCAGTTCCTAAGAGAGGAAGTTGGCTACTCGTGTCCCTTGGAATGTAAAACCAAGCACCTATCCTCAGGGTTTTAAGGATAGCTTCCTGTTAAATCAGGTCGTGGACGTAGGAGTTGGTTATCTCCGAACCACGTTAAAAAGTCCCCTGTGTGCTGATTTACATACTTGTTCAGGATCATAAATGTCATCATAATAAACTGAACATTCTGCATTGTTTTATCCTCAGGACTGAATCAATCATCCTGAATCTTAATACGGTGCACTCAGTCCTAACCACCAATTTACTAAGCAAATCAGAGAAAATGCTTTCAGAAACTAAAACGAGTAGAATCTAAGGGCTAACTTTCCGCACGTACTCTAGCTCACTGAGATAGTAGTCCAACTGACTCGCTTCCAAGCAGTCAGTAGGTTTGTTATCTCTACTGAGCTTCTGAGCACATTACTCACACTCAGCTTATCTGACTCGTTACTGAACTGTCCCTACTGTCCCTGTGGACCTTCAGCATACTGAATAATTCAGGAAATCCTGACTGAGAGTGTAAGAGCATTTTTCTGAGTCTTTCAGAAAAATCTGATATCAGTGTATTCCCCCCGCATACACTGATTGTACTCGTTTTGGGACCAACAAGTGGTATCAAAGCGGTGGTTCAAAAGACCACTTACTTTGTTTACCAACAGTTTCTGAGGAGAAGCTTTTGGTGGTCTACTGAATAGATCTCATTTCTGAACTGCATATCATGGCATCCGGTTCTAAACGCCTCGAAGGCAATCTTCCTGAATTCTCTATTGATAATTATGACTATTGGAAATTCAGGGTACTCGCACGTCTCTACTCTATCCATGATCAGATGCCTCAGGTGATTGAGCATGGTCCGATCAGGTTTATGAGGAATCTTCAGACGACCTGGCCTGTTGCTGGCAATGTCCCTATTCCAGCCGCCGGAGATGAAGAAGTGGAGAGGTCCGCGCTTAATTCTGATCAGATTAAGCAAATCGGACTGGATAATGTTACCAAGTGTTGGTCCCAAAGGCAGGTTTTGGGAAGAATACACTTGAACAAGTCTAGAAGGGGGGGGTTGAATAGACTTGTAAGGATTCAAAAACCTTTTTCAAATTTACTGATTTATTCAGAAAATCAGCAGACTACTTGAGGTAATCTGAATTTTGAAATTAGTGCGCTGTGTATAGTGCGGAAACGTTTTAAAGAAAATTTGATTTTAAGTGATGTGCACAGATAAGAACAGAAAGAAATACGAAGAGACACAGGGGTTTATAGTGGTTCGGACCAACTGTCCTACATCCACTCTCCTCAATCCAACTTGGACTTGAGGGGCTCTCCACTAACTCACTTACTCACTTTCTTACACAATTTTGAGAGTACTACTCTCTTTACAACTTGTCAATGCTATAATTGCAATTGACTTCTCACAGCTTCTACAAAGCTTTTACAAAAGATAAGTATGGATGGTGTTTTTGAGCGTAAGTGATAAAAGTGACAGAGTATTGGCTAGCTTAATGTGCGTGTGAATCCAATACAGAAATTATCACAATTACTCCAATTTATAGGATCAAATAACTAGCCGTTGGAATGGACTAGAAATTTGAGATCCTATAATCTCGTATTCAATCAATCATTGTGATTGATTGAATTTCCTTCTTGATTCCCGTCAATCTTCGCGACCTTCAATCAATCAAGTTTGTCCCCTTGATTGATTGATCCTCTATTCTGGGAATCTTCCTTTTATATCGCAAGTTAACCCTTTAAATTGATTCCGAAGAATCTGGGCTGAGTACAGGACCTCAGCTGATCTGTTTCCTCAGCTGGTGTATCAGTATGCTGATACTTGGACCTCAGCTGATGTGCAAGTCTGCTGGTGTGCACCTCAGCTGGTCTTCTTGACTTCGTCTGAATAAGTCTTTTATCCATGGTCCTTGTCTTGTCTGCGACGTGCTCTCAGCTGATCAGCTAATCTTCTGATATCAGCTGATCTGCTCTTCAGCTTATCGGCTGATGTAAACTTCTCTGATGATCTGCTTTCAATGCTCCAGTGTCAGCTGATTAAATCTTTTGTCTTCTAAAATTGGCTAAGTCCACAAGGTCTCAGCTGGTCTTCTCTTCTATGAAAGCTTCGGATCTTCTAGGCAGCAAGGTAGGTTCCCCCTTACTCGAACCTATCTAATCCTAACTACTCATCAGCTGACTAACATGTTCAGCTGGTCCTATTACAAGCTGATTTGTTTTATATCATCAAAACATCTAACACAGATATCCTAACAAGTTCCCCCTTTTTGATGATATCAAAACCAACTCAGCTGATCTCAACAGATAAACATATTCAGTCAAAATCAAGATCACATAGGACAGAAAAGAAGATCTTTAATTAAGATCTTTTAGACAGAATCAAAACACAGCTGACAACAAGTAGTTGTCTGGAATCATAAAGCTTTATTAATAATAATCAAGAGAGAAATAACAGACAGAAGTAAAGATACCTAATCCTCAGCTGACTCAGCTGGACTATTACATGAGGAGCGGTCTTCTGCTGCTGAGCGGAACTTGCAACCAGTCTAAGAATCTCTTCTCTATTTCCTTCAAAGCTGGCAGAGAGTTGTCAGAAAGCTGATGGAAGAGTTGAGTGATCTGCAGCCAATGTTTCCTGATTTCCACCCAATCTATCTTTCCACTCACATCAGTTGGAGTAGGAAGATATTCAATCTCTGGCAACTCTGGCTGAACCTCTACCTTAAGCATCTCTTCTGTGATAGCTCTGAAGAACTTAGGAAAAGTTTCCTTCAACCAATCTCTGAACTCAGCGTTTTTCTCTCTCTCTCCTCTGGTATCTTCTCCTCGAAGGACATAGAAGTGGATCATAGTTTTGGCTTTTATGGTTTTCCAGAGATCCACCAGCTCATCAGACAACTGATTGTAGAACATATCAATTGGTCCATCAACTAGAGGCTCATTTGGATCTCTGATGAACTTTCCACTCCTAGTCCTGCTCCCTTGAGCTACTGCTTTCCCTTTCTTCTTCAGCTTCCTCTGATATCTTCTCTCAAGCTCATCATTTATTTCCCTCTCCTGCCTCTTCCTCCTCTCCTCAGGGGTTTCTTTCTCAGCTAGCTGCAACTCCTTAGCCAGCTTTTCATCCAGATCAGCATTCATAATTCTTTTCTTCTTTTCCCTTTCTACAGCGACAACTTCTTGCTTCTGTAAAGCCTCCGCCATTTTCTGATCTCTCAACTCCTGAGTTTTCTGAGCAGCCATCTTCCTGGTGTTGATGTAGTCTTCAACATTTTCTATCCTAGCAGATAGAACTCCTTGATTATCCACCAGAAGAGCTCCCAGAGAGGCCATCTCAGCTTGTAAGACAGCAATAGCAGCTGAGTTCTTCTCTTCCCCCTTTTTGATATCATCAATTACTGCAGCAGAGGGTAGAGAAGTGGGAAGCTTGTCCACAATATCTTTCAGGTCCTCCTGACCATGTTTGCACTCAGCAATTTGTCCTTCCAACCGTTGAGAGACCAATCTGAATCTCTCAGACTCAGCAGCAAGAGAGGCAGATGCATCATCATTGAAAGCTCTGGCAGTTGCCTTGAAGCTCTGGAGAGTATTGAAGAATTCAATGCGAGTGGCATACAAGTTGTCCTCCATAGCTTCCTTCAGCTTGTTGCGATGGTCCAGCAGGACTTGATGAACATGAGCTTCAATCATAGAGGGGGCAGCAGACTTGGCAGCCAGAAGAGTAGCTTTGACCTCCCTGATGTGGTCATCAAAATAGCCTTTTAATTGTTCCAAGAGTGCAGGAGTTACCTGATCAGCAGGGGAGATCTCAAAATGTGCTGCTGGAGGAACAAACTCAGTCTCTGCTATTTCAGGGCAGTCCAGGGCCACACCATCTTTGAGCAACAGAGCTCTGGCCACTTTCCTCAGCCCTTTAGGGGATGTCAGCTGGGATGGAGCCTTAACCTCCAAGGCCTCCATCAAAATTTCCTCCCATTCAGTGAAAGCTGCCTCTCCCATCTCCTTAAGTAGGGCCAGAAAGAATGTGACTGGCCCCTCTCTTGCTTGTGCCCAGGCTAGGCCATCAGCAAGGATGTCTTGGTAGGCTGGATAGGGGTTGAGTTCAGGAATGTAGAGGGAAATGTGGGCTAGGGCAGATATGATCATCCCTCGTTCAAGAGGCCCCTTTGAACGATGGTGAGATAGGCGTGCTTGCTTGGCAATTTCTGAGGGGAAATTGGGGTTATCGAGAAATATAGGTTCAGGGTGAGAGGGTTTGGGGGTAGCTGAAGGCTCTCCAGAGGTAGCCATCTCCTCTGGTTCATTGCCGACTGGGATTTGTGATGGTGAGGAATCGGCTGGGGTTGAAAAGTGTTGGGAAGGATCAGAAAAAGGTGTGGGAGAAGCTGACTTGATAGGTGAGGCAGCAATAGGTGTGTCTGCTGATGGTGTATCAGCAGAGGAATGAAGAACCTCTGTCTCAGCTACTGAGGGTTCAGCTGACTCCCTCCCCTTTGACTCGTCTTTCTCTGCATCAGAGCCAGTGGCAGAAGCATCATCTGATGTAGCCTTCTCAGCTGACTCCTCCTCATCCTGCTCTTCTTCTCCAGAAGACTCAACAACCAGCAGAGTAGGCTTCTCTGCTGAAGTTTTCTCCCTCTTCAGACTGCTTAGCAGAGCAGTATCCTCTTCTTCATCTGAATCAGAATCAAAGGAGAGCTTCCTTTGAATTGGAGTGGTGTCTTTCTTGGTTTTCTTCTGTTTACCACCTCCAGCAAGCATTGGAGCCTTCCTCTTCTGCTGCTTCCTATGACCAGCAGAAGGTCCAGGGGCAACAGCTACTGTATCAGCATCAGAATCTGAATCAGCTGGCCCAATGATATCCAAGTTACTTCCCCTTAAGAACTTGGTGTGGTTGTACTCAACAACCCATTCCTCATCCCACTCATGCTGGGGCAGCAGATGATTCAGAAGAATGGTGATCTTGGTGGCCATGGAACACTTGGATTTAAAACTGTAAATCTGCTCCCCATTCACCTCCTTCACCAAGCACCTCTTGGACTCCTGCTCCAGGCGAAACCATAGCAGACTCACCCAGTCCGCTTGCACCCCATCGAGAATGGTGCGGGCCACACTCAGGCGGAGTTTGGTAATGGCGTCCAAACTCCCCTGTTCCGCCAAGATGACCTTGGTCACCACATCCATCAGGAACCGAAACTGCCTCCTCAGCATGGATTTCTTCAGGTTCGTGGTGGTGTCTCTGTAACTCGCCCTGGCCATCAACTGAAAAGTCTCCAGGTAGTCAGCTTCCTTGTATTTGTGGGGTTTGACACCGGAGGAGGATAGGCCAAAGATATCAGCGACAGCATCCTTGGAGATAACAACAGCGACTTCATCAACCAAGGAGCCGATGGAATCTATGCTGAACTGAGCCTTAAGAAGGAATTGAAAGGCATAGAAGTTTAGGGTTTTATGGTCAGGGGGGGTCATGGAGATGAAGGTTCGGAGATTTTGATTTTGGAGAAGGTTTAGGATTTCTCTGATTTCAGGAACCCTAGTCGTGTCGAAATCGACACACATCTCTGCGTACATCTTTTCTTTGAAGAGCTTTTGCATTGTCTTAGATGCCATACCTTCAAAACAGGGTTTGAGTGCAGAAAGAATAGTATGCAGGAAAATGTTGGGCAGAAAGATTTAGGAACAGAAAATTTCAGAAAGAAGTTTAAAGGGGTATATATAAGTATCGAGAGATATGAGCAGTTTTTCCAAAATTAAAACCGATCAGTTTTGATCGTAGATTTGTATTTTGCATCACACAAATCAAAGGTCCAGAATAAATGACCTTTGAGAATTTTGGAGGTGATGCGTGGGTGTCAGGATTTCGAAAGGTTTTGACCGCCTCAAAAGATTCTCCTTTTTGAAAAAGGTAATGATGAAAACACTTTTTGAGAAGATTTAGACGGTGTTAAATTAATTACAACTGACACCTTATTTGGAAAAAGGTAATAAATCCCCGATTTTTCGTAAACACAAAGATTTGATTGCCAATTTTCTAAAATAGTTTTTAGAAATTAGGGATTTATTAATTTTTTAAAAGATTTGATAAAAAAAAATTCGACATAAAGATCATAGAAATACTTATCGAGATGCTGACGTGGCAAAATCAGCTGATAAGAGCAATCCTTATGAAAATCTTTTCTGCTCGTCTGGGTCTTCAATGTCAGCTGACATGGACCAGCTGAAGCAAGGTGGCCTTGTCTGACTTTCATAACTTATTCCTGTATCAAGTTAGACATAACAAGATAGAGAAAGGAAAGGAAAGAGTAAGTAGACATACCAGATCAGCTGATGTGAGGATCAGCTGACTACTTCAGCAGAGTAGTCCTCAGCTGGGTACCAGCTGACTACCCGTTTACCCAAAAACTTTCTTTCTATAGAACTGCCCCTCCATTTATCATTCCTATTTCTGCTACTAATTCTCTGAATCTTGCCTCTGCTAAGGGTTTGGTAAGAACATCTGCTCTCTGCTTCTCCGTATGAATTTTCTCCATCCTGATATCTCCTTTCTCAGCATGATCCCGAAGAAAATGATGTCTTATGTCCACATGCTTGCATCTAGTATGGAGAACAGGATTCTGAGTAATGGCTATTGCACTTGTGCTATCACAGAAAATGGGTATCTCTTCTGTGATCACATGGTAGTCCTTCAGCTGTTGTCTGATCCAGAGCAGCTGAGAACAGCAACTACCAGCAGCCATGTACTCTGCCTCTGTTGTAGAAGTAGCTACGGAAGTCTGCTTCTTAGAGAACCAAGATATCAGCTTACTTCCCAGAAACTGACATGTGCCAGAGGTTGATTTCCTATCAATCTTGCACCCTCCATAGTCAGAGTCTGAGTACCCACTCAGCTGAAAGTTGTCATCAGCTGGGTACCAGAGGCCTAGATTGTAAGTACCCTTCAAATACTTTACAATCTTCTTTGCTGCTTCCAGATGAGATTTCTTAGGATTTGCCTGAAACCTTGCACACACCCCAACTGCAAAGCTGATATCAGGTCTGCTGGCAGTGAGATACAGCAGAGAACCAATAAGTCCCCTATATTGTGTCTGATCTACTTTCTCACCAGCCTCATCTGGATCCATGCTAAAATTTGCCATTATTGGAATCTTAGCTTCTCTGCTGCTACTGATTCCAAACTTTTCTATCAAGTTCTTGGCATACTTAGCTTGGCTAATGAACGTTCCATTGGACATTTGCTTTACCTGCAGTCCAAGGAAATAAGTCATCTCCCCCATCATGGACATTTCAAACTTGCTGGTCATCAGCTTGCTGAACTCATCACACATCAGTTTGTTGGGGGAGCCAAAAATGATATCATCCACATATATCTGCACTAAGAGAATATCATTTCCGTCTTCCTTTCTGAACAAGGTTTTGTCTATCTTTCCTTTACTGAATCCACTATCCAGTAGGAACTGTGATAGAGTATCATACCAAGCTCTAGGTGCCTGCTTTAGTCCATATAAAGCCTTCTGCAACCTATAAACCTTGTTCCCAATCTCAAATCCTGGTGGCTGTTCCACATAAACTTCTTCTGCCAGGATTCCATTCAGAAATGCAGACTTGACACCCATCTGATATACTTTGAACCCTTTGAAAACAGCGTAGGCCAGAAACAATCTAATAGCTTCTAGTCTTGCCACAGGAGCAAATGTCTCATCATAGTCAATCCCCTCTGACTGTGAATACCCCTGTGCTACTAGCCTTGCCTTGTTTCTAACTACTACATCATTTTCATCCTTTTTGTTCTTAAATACCCACTTAGTGCCTATGACCTTCTGATGTTTGGGCCTCTCTACTAGGGTCCAAACTTCTTGTCTTGCAAACTGATTTAGCTCCTCTTGCATAGCTACAATCCAGTTTGGGTCTTCAAGAGCTTCATGGATATTTTTGGGTTCTATCAGGGACACATAACAGCTGAATTGAGCACCCAAGTTTAGCTTTCTTCTGGTCTGAACACCTACACTTGGATCTCCTAGAATCTGTTCAGCTGGGAAATCAGACAATGTCTTCTTGCCCCTTTGAGGTGCCATAGTCTGTTCCTCTTGGGTCTTGTCTAAAATTCCCCCTTGGTTAGTGTCAGGAGTCAATGTGCCATCACCTGATGCTGATGAGGGCTTATCAGCTGATTTGGGCTCATCATCTGAATCTGAGTCTGATTCTATCCTAGGTACTACTACCTTAATCAGATCTGGCTTATCTGACAGATTCAGCTGATCCACCTCTTCTGCTAGCTTCTCCTTGCTGTACTCATGAAAAGATTCATCAAATACAACATGGGGTGTCTCCTCCACACAGAGAGAGACTTTATTAAAGACTCTATAGGCTTTGCTACTTCCAGAATATCCTAAGAATATTCCTTCAGCAACCTTAGCATCAAAAGTCTTTAACTTAGTCGTTCCATTGTCATGGATGAAACACCTACACCCAAAAGTATGGACAGAGGAAAGGTTAGGAGTTTTACCTTTGTACATTTCATAAGGAGTCTTCCCATGTCTCTTGACTGGTAGACACCTATTTTGGATGAAGCAGGCAGTATTGATGGCTTCTGCCCAAAATCTTTGAGGAGTCTGATA
>JAPKLY010000582.1:0-23245 GCA_026898435.1 Prunella vulgaris
TCAGAGATGTATCATGAACCTATTAAATGCAAATTATCCGGTCAACAGATGAACCAAAATGTTTGTCGCAATATATTTGTGTCACATTTATCTGTGTATACTTTCAACAGTATAAGATAAATATTTTTTGTAAAATTTACACTGGTATCTTACTTCAATTATGCTGCGAAATCAACTTCTTTTCTTAGTTCAACGACACTGAGCATAATGCATTGGATGAGATTCAGGATGATCAGGTAAATTCCTTCAAAAACAGATGCAGAATGAACTTGACTTTATTTTTAAAATCAATGCTTCAACTGAGTCTTTCTTATTATTGACATGTGTGTATGCTTTAATTTTTTGTAGCAGGTTGCTGAAATAATCAAGGATGATTTATAACCAAATCTTTAACTTATTTTAGCAATGTACGCATTGCTCCTTGTTCTCAATGGATCCCAACTTCAAATCTTGATAACTGTTCTTCTTTTTTTCTAATCTCTTATGGGTTTAAATTTCCTTGTTGTAGGAGGCTGATGAAGAGGAATTTGAAGTTGAAGATGATGAAGATGATGAAGAGGCGGTAACCAAAAATTGCTCTGTAATTACTATTTGTCAGGCTTGTAATCATTTCTTGCTTTTGACTAATACAATGACAGTGAAAAGTATTATTAATAGGTATCAATTGTTTTACCAAAAAAGTATTAGTTTGTTCCTCATGAACTTTAGCTTTAAAATGTAAAATTGTTGGTTCCATAGCCACCTTTTCTATTTTCTCAAATTCTTGATGTTTTTTTCTGGTTATTTGAGCTTATATGAAGTTAAAGTCTGTTGAACATTAAGCAAAGATAGTTTGAAGACCTGAAAAAATGTATTGACATGAGCTTGTGTGCAGGACAAGGAGAGTGGCTCTGATGATGACGATGATGAAGACGGAGTTGAAGACTGAACCCAAGTTGGATATAACTTTATACTTTTATAAGTTATTTTAAATAAATAATGTATAATTGATTTGTAAGGATATTTATGATTTTGGTATTTTATAAGGTTTTATGAAATTGCATTATTGTTAGTTAGAATTGTAAGCAAATAAATTTTGCTACCCTATTAAATAATGACATGTGTATAAATTAAATAAATATCAAACATATATTACTATTTTCATGTTGAGGAATTACCAAATTAATTCTCTAATTAAATAGTCAATTGATATTTACTGTACACGATACAAGTCGTTATTATATTACGAGTCTCCAGGCACTCGTAAATGGTAATAAATGACTGATTTGCCCTATTTATTCGAAACCATAAATGTTAATTATAAACAAAGAAGACGGCGAAATTCAATCGAGCTAAATTTGGTCGATTCGTAAATGACGCCAATCAAATCAGCATCAGCCAACCAGATCGCGCCACGTGTCAGCGCAAGAAAGGAAGGTCTTCACCTCTCCACCCTATAAATAGGGGTCTTTCATGTTCATTCGAAGTGGTCCACACCCATCGAAGATGAACGAGTAGCAGCAATCCTCTCGACGAGCAAAACTACGAGCTAAGAAGATCCATTGATCCAGCTCTTCGAAGATTCAAGCCTTCTTCACCAAATCTGAAGAAGTTCTTCGAAGATTCAAGTCGTTCTTCGTCAAAACTATCCAGAAACACCATTTGATTCAAGACAAGAGGCCAAATCCCTCCGATCAGACGTTTTTCTTGAAGAACACCTCGAAGACAACAAGCGTTCTTCGCCATCTTCAACTGTTCTTCGCCAAATCAAGTCAGGAACATCCTTCGATCAGAAATAAGGAGGGAATCCCTCTGATCAGACATTTCCAGCCGAAGAACACCTTGAAGACAACAAGCGTTTATTGCCGCCTTCAAGCGTTCTTCACCAAGTTCATCCACGAACGCACTTCGATCCAGGAGCAAGGGGCCAAATCCCTCCGATCAAGTGTTTCCAGCCAAATCAAGACTTGAAGATTTGAAGATCGTTCTTCACCAAATCTGAAGTGTTCTTCATAAAAAATCTTCCAAAGACCTCGCTCGATCCAAAACAAGACGACTCCGTCCTTGGATCAAGTGTTTTAAGTCAAGCCAGTCAAAGTCAAGTCAAGACCAAAAGCCAAGTCAAAGTTGAAAGAGAATCAGAGGATCATAGCTAGAGAGAGAACCCAAAATTCAAATAAATCATTGTATATCAATTTCAAGTGTTAATAAATATTTTTATTACACGTGAATTGTTATCACAAGAATGATTTTAATAAAAAAATTATTAATATAGCAAGAAAAGACAACAACTCAAAATATTTTTGACAACAAATGTAAACCATGGATGTAGAGTAAAGACAACGGGAATACACTTATAAAACAACGGTGAAAATCAGTGGTCTTAAGTTATTAATACAATGGTTCTCTAAATTTATAACAACGGTCTAGAACCGTTGTCTTAAGTAGATTATTACAACGGGTTTGATAACTTATAACAACGGTAAAAAACTGTTGTCTAAAGTATTTATAACAACGGTTATTCATTCAATAACAACGGACCTAAACCATTTTCTTTGAACTTATGACAACGGTTATTTAATAGTTAAGACAATGGTGAATCACCGTTGTGTTAAACAGTTATGACAACTGTTTTTCTCCGCTGTCAAATGTTTGGAGCTACAACAACGAGTCGATCAATAACGGGGAAAACCACCTAAGACAATGGGGAATCCCCGTTGTCTTAGCCTATTTCTGGCATAGTTGTGATGTTCCTTCTGATTCCTTTCGATGTGACTTCCAACTTCTTTCTCTCAACATTAGCGTTGGCATTCATATAGAAGTCAAACAAAATCTTGTCATCATATCCAGTGGGGATATGAGAGAGACATTAGTGTAGTTTCTGAGTTCTGAGCCTCATAATCACTCTCTCCATTGTGGGATGCTTTCTTTGTAATTCCTCAAAATCGAACAGAGCACCAAAGATTACTTTGATCGCCGTTGTTCTTGAGCTTGTAAGGCTTTAGGTTATGGGGGTTTCTGAGTGTTTGTATAAAAGCGAATGTGTAAAGTGAGAGTTAAGTGTTCATGAAATGCTATTTATACCTTTCCTTACACGTGCACAAGATAGGAGGGTAAAACTGTCTTTTTGCAAAAGGTATGAGTATTTTGAATTTGGGAACAATTTATATCAATAAATTTGTCCAAATGTAACTCATATTAAAAAAGAATTATTTAAAATGTTATTCAAATTTTCAGTACATTTTATTAATTAAAATGCTGAATAATTCAAAATATCTGAACTAATAGTACTAAAATATTTGGATTTTTGTATTGTATACATTTAGCAGGTCATATTTGTACAAAGTATTGTAACTTTCCTTAAAATTACAGTTGATTGTCTTAGATTATGATAATCTTAAGTTTAGATACACTCTGCAGTTGATTCGAAGTCTACAGATGTAGATTTACCAAATTTACAGTTGAGTGACTTTGCAGCTGCAGGTTTCTGCTTCTGTGATTTTTCATTTATCTAAGTTTAACTGAGTATCTTAATGATACTTATAGCGTCTTTTTACAATTCTAACATTCTCAAATTACTTCTCAAGGTTGAGAACATTGATTCACATAAGGGCTTGGTGAAAATATCTGCAAGATTCAAATCTGTGTGACTCTTTGTCAGTTTCACATCTTTTCTTTCTACATGATCCCTTATGAAATGATGTCTTACATCTATGTATTTTGATCTAGAGTGTAACATTGGATTTTGTGTAATGGAAATAGCACTTGTATTATCACAAAATATAGGAGTTTCGCTAGTATCAATCACATAGTCTTGTAATTGGTATTGCATCCACAAAATCTGAGCACAACAACTTCCAGCAGCAATATATTATGCTTCAGCTGTAGAGGGTGCTATAGAATTTTGTTTCTTACTATGCCATGCAACTAGTCTTTGACCAAGGAATTGAAATATGCCACTAGTACTCTTTCTATCAATCTTGCAGCCTGCAAAATCTGAGTCTGTGTAGCCTATTAGTTCAATTCCTCCTTCTTTAGGATACCATAGTCCTAAATTCTAAGTAGACTTGACATATTTGATGATTGTTTTACAATATTTAAGTGTGATTCCTTAGGATTGACTTGGAATCTAGTACATACACCAACTACAAACATAATATCTGGTCTACTTGTTGTGAGATATAGCAATGATCAAATTAGTATCATGTACTTTGTTATATCAACACTTTTGACATTCTCATCCTTGTCTAAGTTGAGTGAAGTAGTCATAGGTATGCCTGTAGGCTTAGAACTTCCCATTCCAAACTTCTTGATCAGTTCTTGAGCGTGTTTAGCTTGATTGATGAAAATTCCATTTTTATCTGTTTGACTTGTAATCATAAGAAGAAATTCAGATTTCTCATCATGCTCATTTCACACTTGTCTTGCATGAGCTTAGAGAATTTTCTGCATAAATCTTCATTAGTTGACCCAAATATGATATCATCAATATGGATTTGAACAAATAGGATATCATCTCCATGCTGCAATTAATATAAAATCAAGTCAACCACTCCTTTCTTGAATCCATTTTTGATCAAGTGATCACACAAGGTGTCATACCATGCTCTTGGAGCTTGTTATTTTTATTAAGTTATATGAACCTAAAGATAAGATAAAATTATTAGCTAGCGATATAAACTTAAATAATATGGTTAAAAAAAACTTTGATTCTTAAATTATAATGATTAATAGTTTTGAATTAAATACTTAAATACATCTTGTCTTGAAATTTTGGCTGCAAAAACATAACTACATTTGTACGATCAATTTGTTCTGTAATTTGATAATTTGCCTATGGTTTCTACATTTTGGTGTCCTAAACTTCTATGTACTGTAAATAACTCAAATGGTATGTTAAAAATTGTCATGTTTTGTTCTCCTATCATTCCACAGACTGCTTTTCCATCTCAAGAGAAAAGAGTAGATGCCTTGATTAATTATTGCAACGGGTCATGTTTTGGTGTCATGTTTTATTCTCTTATCAACTAGAATATACTTAAAGAGGGAGACACGTGGAGAAGATTAATTATTGCATACCCTACACGATTTACTATTTGGTTCATTCGTGATCCATAAAATAGATATTGGTTTATGTATGGAATTAGAAGAAGCTATTTCGGAAGAGTTGTCAAATGCCTTGAAGTGATATCTTGATACATAAAATTTAAAATATGAATATGTTCCATATATATTAGGTTTGGTGCATATGCAATTATATAACTCTATGTTTCACTGTTTTGGAGTAAAATATGATTACTTTGGTTACCATGTTCAAGATTGATTCAATGATTTTCCAGAAGCCACCTACTTTATTAATCACGACACTAGAAGTGAAAAAAAGTTGGTAATTTTCCCAAAATCTCTACTCTACCTTGTCCACTTAAGTTTATTTTACAAATTTTATCAACTTTGTATAGGGTAAATTGTACAAATGGTCCCATGAGAATTTGTACTCATGAATTTGGTCCTTTTTTTAACATGAATGATCCCAAAAGAATTTTTCATTAAAACTAATGGACAAATGTGGGACCAAATCTATTTAATACGAATTCTAATTGGACCATATGTGCAAATTTTTTTTGACGAGTGGGACTAAATATGCTAAAAAAAAGGACCAAAAAAGAACTTGGGACCATATCTGTTAAGTAAAAATTCTCATTGGACCAAACGTGCTATTTTTTTTTTTTTTTGTAATCTAAAGTATACTACTAATTCATTTCTTTCAGGTCTTTTTAGAAGAGGGATAAAACAAATTTCATGACTTATTTTTATGACTTATTTCTTTCATGTTATTGAAGTTGAATATTACTTTAGGTTTTATGACTTATTTTGAACAATGTACAAATTGACTAATTGTAATTAGTTATTTTTCATAATATTACATTATTGTTGATTTTTATAATTGTATTTAAGAATAATCTACGACAACAGTAATAGACCTACAACAACGGGCCGAATATAAATATGTATAAATTACAATAATGTGTTAAAATTATTATCAGAGAGCAAAGACAACGGTAATTGAATTTTATAACAACGGTTAAAATTTGTTATCGTTACCAATTTTTAACAACGGGGATTTACCGTTGTCTTAGGTATTTTTCCACCGTTGTTGATCGGCTCGTTGTCGTAGCTCCAAACTTTTGATAACGGTTAAAAACCGTTGTCATAAGACTTTACAACAACAGTTATATCATAGTTATGACAACGGTTATTCACCGTTGTCTTAAACATTTATGACAACGGGGAAAAACTATTGTCAGAAGTCTAGAGCTACGACAACGAGTCAATCAACAACGGTGGAAAAACACCTATGACAACGGGGATTCCCCTTTGTCGTAGCCATTTTCTGGCATAGTGACTGATCCACAACTATTTGATCAGTGTCTTATGTAATCACAAGTTCAGAGGATTTTTCAATGCAGAGAGCTTAAGTCGTAACTTACTCTTCATATCAGTTTTCTCGGGCATAAAATCTAACAACTCATTACAGTAATGCATCCATTGCGCTTTTGTAAAATTAGGGTCATTGCAAAAAACAAGGTTACCCTCTAGAGATAATTGTCAAATGATGGCAACATCATGTAATATTATAGTAGTCTCTCCAACAGGAAAATGAAATGTGTGTGCTCTGGGCTCCATATCTCTACCAATGCAGTAATAAGATAATTATTAATTACCATTGGTCCACATCATGCAACACCATAAATTCCATAATATGTAAAGCATCAAGAATTCGAGGATGTAGATTGACCATGTCTTGTACACCTACCATAAAACTCCAAAAAAATTGTGATGTCGCATGAGTTTCTCTTAATGTATCATCCTCGTTTATGGTTCTCCTAAAAATTGCTTCTGAACTATGTGTTTCCTGGGACGACAAGACAGACGAATCATTAGGTCCATACAATTCTTTGTACGAAGTCATCCTGATATTAAACAAAAAATAAAATACCTTATTTTTTCTATATAACAAGTGATCTAACAATTTCAATTCTATATAACAAATTAACAATTATGTACACTTTGATTTATTATGAAAATATACTTTGGTATACCAAAATCTACTTATTCATCATAAATCACAACTAAATTCACAGTTATATATGGTTCATAAATTCATAATATTATGATTTATAAATTCACAGTTATGGTTTCGTATATTCACAACTAAATGAAATACATACAAATTAAAAATAAAATAAAAAATCAATCTATGATTCATATATTGACAACTACATTTGAAATTCATATTATTCATATATGTCATTTATTCACAAATCACAACTACATTTGAAATACAAAAAATTAAAAAAATCAATCAATCTCTCAACTTAAATCA
Source organism: Prunella vulgaris (assembly GCA_026898435.1). Taxonomy (NCBI): domain Eukaryota; kingdom Viridiplantae; phylum Streptophyta; class Magnoliopsida; order Lamiales; family Lamiaceae; genus Prunella; species Prunella vulgaris. The sequence continues at coordinate 7,364 of JAPKLY010000582.1, forward strand.
ATTTCACAACATTTCTCTCACAAAAATTAATCCCTCTACTTCATAATATCTGAACTAAAATTTGTTCCATGACATACCTCAATGAAACCACTCACTTTACAATAGTGTGTTTGCAGGGACAGTCTTCTTGGATAATGAGGGGAGAGGCGGTCAGGTGATGAATGACTCAAAGTTTTCGTAAGTTTTTTTTTTTAAAATTGAACTTATATATATTTTCCTACATTTCTACGTAAGAATCTTTAAAATGCTGAAAATTCTAAAGATGAGTATATATTATATAATGACCTACCGATCGATAAAATGAGTTAGTGGCATGAACGGTGCTAAGGGATAGAGATGAACTCCAGTTTTATTTTATATAATATAAATAAATAATTATATATATCAATTAATACTACCAAAGCCAAATCAAAACAGTAGATCTACTTGGAAATAAACGTAATATATATTATATGTATGGCACGTAGTTTATGTCAGTAACGAGAGGAACCCATCAGAAACTGATGCAGCGATGAGTCGGCCAGCACAGAATATTTAAAACTAATCAATATCCATCCCTACCTCCGGCAATAACTAGAGTCTTCCTATTTTATTTTGCCAAATACAATAAATTCGTTTTGTTTTTTTTTTTTTAAATATTGTGATATGCAAATCTGTTTATTTAAATATAGCACAATTTCTAACCTGGTAGGTTAGCTCACCTGGCCACCGGGCTCCTCACTTGAGTGGGTGACCCGGATTCAACTCCCTCTTGAAACGAATTAGGAGGGAGAAATAAAGTTGGAGTAGGTCTCTTGTGAACTCAAGTTTACATGAACTCGTGTCATTGTTATGTGTAATCACTATCACTGTCATTCATATAAACTATTACTTTTATTAAAATATATTTGAATTTTTAACAGTGATAGTGAATATACATTACAGTGATAGTCTATATACATGACAACGACAGTGATAATTGATAAACCCGAGTTCACCGTGAACTCGTGTTCATATAAGATTTTGTCATAAAATTGGCTTGAAGGTATTATTGAAATGTTTGAAGACTTGGTGAAAATTTTTTAATTACTTTTTACCGATAAAAAAGAATATATATAGCACAATTTCTATCGGTGAAATCAAATCATTGCTTGAATTTATTATAATCAAAGCATTGCTTAAAAAAGACTTTACTATGTCTAAGTCTTTTTCAACCACGTCCTGCTGCGCTGGATGCAATTATCAGCACCCCGCCCCCATAAATCAAAGAAAAACTTGTACTGCCAAATAACATTCCAACATTTCTACAAATTTCCTAAATCCTTCCCTGCGTGCTTTGTGGATTTTCTCTTTCTAGAATTTCTGTGTGTGGGTAAGCCGTTGCATTTTATCTATCTCCATATATTAATTGCAGTCTAATAATTATATTATTAATTCTGCCATATAATGATTAAGTTTGAGCTGAATATGCAGTTTGTTCATTATGTCTGCAGAGTCGCTCTTAATTTAAAGCACTGCTTAATTATTTTGTGTTTAATACTCTCAAGTCAGAGGCTGTCTACAAAAGGTATGTAAGACTATATATATATCTCGTCTTCTAAAGTCATTTTCCAAGAAATCTTCAACAAATTTTGACAAAAGCGTACAATAAAACATTTGTAGATCTGCGATATTTAACTTCGTATCCCATATGTGTGTTTTTCAATCCTCAATTAAAAATGGATGAGTTAGTCGGGTGTGAAATCGTCTAGGGGTGTAAATGAGTCGAGTCGTGCCGAGTAGTGCTGAGCTCGAACTCGACTCGAAAGCAATACTCGAAACTCGACTCGAACTCGATCGAGCTTGATTTTTTTAGCTCGAGCTCGACTCGGCTAAGATCTCGACAAACTCGAGCTCGGCTCGACTCGACTCGACAATTTTATTATTTTAATAAAATGAAATATTAAATATATTTTAGCTCTTTTTTTGTCTAAAATTAAAGCTCGGCTCGACTCGAGCTCGACAACTTTATTTATATATAAAAGATTAATGAAAAAATATTAAATATTATGCAAGTTCGATTAGGCTCTCGAGCCGAGTATTTATAAACTCGAACTCGAACTCGAGAGCTACTCGAGTAGCTCGAGCTCGACTAGATTTGGTCGAGTCGAATTTGATTTTTTTACGAGTCGAGCACGAGTAGATTGCGAGCCGGCTTGACTCATTTACACCCCTAAAATCGTCTTATGATATGAGACAACTTAATAAGACATAAATTGACTCATTATTACTTTGGGTATGGAACGAGTATTAATTTATAGCGAGAGGGGGTATCATGTTATGAGATTCACACACAAGTTTTTGTCTATTATTAAAGTTTGAATTCAACCTTACCTTTATTTATGGTATTCATTGAAACAGCTTTCATTTGTTATGAACGTTGGTAGTCCATTGTTGATTTTCTCTGATCAGCTTTCATTTTGAATAAACGTATGTAGGTAGTTGCAATTGCCTTTTACCGACTCCATTTTAGCCAACCTAATTGTTATAAATTAATGTTGTCAATTTGTCATTTGCCACAGGCTTCCTCTTGTTTTTTAATTTTTATTTTTCATCGCTGAAAGTCGTTGAAGTATTCTTCTAAACAGAAAAATCTTTTTGCATCTCCAAAAGGTACGATGATCGATATTGTCTTTTAATATCTGATGCATAAACAACCCCACCCCCAATATAATTTTCGCACTTTTTATATTCTTTTTTCGCATTTAAAAAAAATTATAATTTATGCTCACAAGTATCAATAGAATATATTTTTTATATTTTATTGATTAAATACATATTAATATATTTCACTTTTTTTTAAATTATGTATCATATCTTCTATAGAAAATATAGAAAAATAAGATGGAACATAGAGTTTATAATTTTTAAATCACTTTGGAACAAATCTTCAACAAATTTTGGGAGATGCGTATGGATAATTATTTGTGGTAAATTTATTTTAAGGACTATAATTTATGAGAAATGGTAAAATAAGAATTTTAATTTTTTTAGACTGACCTAATGACTGTATGCAACTTTCTCAGACTTATAATTTAAGAATAGTAACTTATAAAAGTGATAAATTGAAATCAAATCACCCCTAGTTAATGCAAATTGGACAAATTAACCCGGTTTGAGTTGATTCGGGTTGATTTGGCCTAAATTTCTCATTTTTTAAAATTTAATATCCTTAATTTGTCATTCTAATTAAAGTTATAATTCTTATTTGATCACTCTCCCAATATTTCATATATATATTTTTCCCTGCTAGTATTTCACTACATAAAAGCGGGTTTTAGCGACCGATTTAGCGACTGAAAAAGCAGGTCGCGAAAAACTCGATAACTAAACATTAGTGACCGCTTTTGTGGTCGGTCACTAATTAGCGACCACAATATCAGTCGCTAAAGAACCCTGGTCTTGACCCATTTTAAAGCGCTTAGCGACAGCCAAGACGGTCGTTAAATTAATATTAACGACCCCCTGGAGTGGTCGCAAAATTAAAATTGAAAATAATATATTATTTATTACATATATTTTGCGACCGCTATGACGGTCGTTGTTTGCCAAAATCGTGTATGATTTTCACGCAAAGTGTACGTGGTCGTTGTTGTCGTGGCAAGTTAACCAAGTTAAATATCCAGCACATGGAAACGATGCGATATCAAGCAAGTATTGAATATCTACAAAAGGCTAATAGCTAGGAAAGCAAGAAAACAATCATGGTTTCTATCTACTTCAACAAAGGAAAGTAAATCTAGCTATCACCTCAAGGAAGTGAGCAAAAGTGGTGTGTGTGCATGGAAGTAATCCTACTATGGTTCCTCTAGTGTCCTACCCATCCTAGCATGCAAAAGGTCTCTTGGAGTTTTAGTCAAGCCAACTAGTATCTAGATCTCTCTACAACACAAGGTAAGGGCTCTATTAGGTGTCTAGATCTCTCTACAACTCCTAACACTCCAATTAAGAGGTTAGGCTAATATGCAATTCTCATTGGTCATACAAGTCAAACATCAAACACTTGGTATGCATAAAGTTCTTATAGCTCAATTCTCATTTCATTGCTAAAACATATAAGTCATACAATCCAATTTAACATTCCAAACATTCCTACAAGTCATTAATAAGAGAACTAATCCAACAAGATCACTAATTCATGCATAGGATTAACAAGAAACTAAATTCACCATAGTAATCATACAACCATGCAACAAGGAATTAGCCCATGGCTAATTGGTAATGAAAAACAACAATTAACATTCTAAACAACATGAATATTAACTAAAGCAAGAGAATTAAAGTAAATCTTACCATAGGTAGAGAAATTGAATACAATCTACAAACCTCTAAAATGCTAAGTCTTGATCCAAACCTCAAAATACAAAAATGAACCGCAGGAATGAAGCTCTAATCACTACGAGTATGTAGGAACAAACGGATCTAAAATCCGATGTACGGATCAAAAGTTATGGAAGAAAGAAGATTGAAATCTAATGAAGAACCCACTAAGTAATCTCTAATCTCTCTCTCTAAAACTACCTAATGATCTAACTAATGAATAATTATGGAATTCCCTTGAAAATCTGATCCTTGAGGTATTTATAGTGCCCACAATGTTTAGTCCAAAGTGCCCTTCATTAAACGCGCGAAAAGACAAAACAACCCTTCAAAATTGTGCAGAAACGAGCTGTGAACGATCCCCTGGAGGTGCCCGAACGAATGCATTCGTGCAAGCCATTCGTTCAGCCCTTCGATGCACGAACCAGAGAGCTTTCGCACGATCCCGTGCTGCTGGTAGCACGATCCCGTTCGGTCGATCCTCGACTTCTTGTTTTCTTCATATCTTGAGTTCTAGAGATCTGATTGACTCGATTCTTTTTCCATTGCGACCCTCTCTTCGAACTCTTTGACATGGTATATCATTTGCTTCCATTGGATTAACTCACAATTTCTGAACTTTTACGAACTTGCTCGTCTTTCGCCGATTTTGCTCGTTTTCACTACAAAACATAACTTTCTAGCCAAAAAGGGTTAAATGCACAAAGTATATCATCTTAGGGTCAAATATGAACATAAGCACATCAAAACCATATAAAAATGGATGCAAAAAGATGCAATTATGACCCTAATCAGTCGTTAATTTTTATTAACGATCGTCATGGTGGTAGTAGAATTTAAAATTAAATTAAGATTTTATTTTTTAAGATATTATTTGTGACCGTCATTGGCGGTCGCTAATTATTTACGTGAAAGAAAATTTGGCGGTCCCAACAAGTTAATATATACACTGCACTTTACATATGAGTCTTATATGGCTCATAATTAATTCGCAAATTTCGCGTCTGAGAGGAATCGAGCACGTGATCTTTGGGCGACTCAGAGGTGGCATGTTTCACTCGGGCACTTGTCGTTATTGTTCATTTTTATACAATTAATTGTATATAACTTTAAATTGTGTTATGTTTTTTTTAAATGCATTTAATTAATTGCTTATTGTTTCTAATTTGTTTATAAATATATATATATATATATATGTTAGGATATCTGTGTTAGATGTTTTGATGATATAATCAACCAATCAGCTTGTAATAGGACCAGCTGAACATGTTAGTCAGCTGATGAGTAGTTAGGATTAGATAGGTTCGAAGTGAGGGGGAATCTACCTTCCTGCCTAGAAGATCTGAAGCTATCATAGAGAAGAAGACCAGCTGAGACCTTGAGGACTTAGCCGATTTCAGAGGACGGAAGATTTAAGCAGCTGACACTGGAGTATCGAGAGCAGATTATCAGAAGAGGCAGATCAGCTGATATCAGAAGATCAGCTGATCAGCTGAGAGCACGTCGCAGACAAGACAAGGACCATGGATAAAAGACATATTCATACGAAGTCAAGAAGACCAGCTGAGGTGCACATCAGCTGAGGTCCCTGTACCAGCAGACAGTACACCAGTTGAGGAGACAGATCAGCTGAGGTCTTGTGCTCGGCCCAGATTCTTCGGAATCATTTCAAGGGTTGACTTGCGACATAAAAGAGATTCCCAAAATAGAAGATCAATCAATCAAGGGGACACACTTGATTGATTGAAGATCGCAAGATTAACGGGAATCAAGAAGGAAATTCAATCAATCTCATTGATTGATTGAATACGAAATTATAGATCTCAGATTTCTAGTCTATCCCAACGGCTAGTTATTTGACTCTATAAATTAGAGTATCAGTGATGATTTACACGCATATTAAGCTAGCCGAAACTCTGTCAGAATTATCACTTGCACTCAAAAACCCCATTCATACTTATCCTTTGTAAAAGCTTTGTAGAAGCTGTGAGAAGTCAATTGCGATTGAAGCATTGACAATTTGTAAGAGAGTAGTACTCTCGAAGTGTGTAAGTGAGTAAGTGAGTGAGTTAGTGGAGAGCCCCTCAACTCCAAGTTGGATTGAGGAGAGTGGATGTAGGACAGTTGGTCTGAACCATTATAAATCCCTTGCTTCTCGTCTTATTTCTTTCTGTTCTTAACTTGTGCACATCACCTAAAACTGATTTTCATTAAAAAACGTTTCCGCACAATTCACAGCGCACAACTTTCAAATTTAGACTACCTCAGTAGTCTGCTGGTTTTCTGAATAAGTAAAATAATTCAAAAAGGTTTTTGAATCCTTACAAGTCTATTCAACCCCCCTTCTAGACTTGTTCAAAGGTATTCTTCCCTAAAACCTGTCTTTGGGACCAACAATATATATATGTTTCAATAAATATTTTAATGTTCTAAATTTATTATTTAGCATTACTAACCTTTATTAATTCGTTTATTTTTCTTGCAATTAATTGTATTTAACTCCAAATTGAGTCACGTTTTTTTTTTCAAATTCATCAAATTAATTTCTCTTTGCTTTCTAATTTGTTTATTATAATATTTTTCAATAAATATTTATAATGTTCTAAATTTATTATTTGATATTACTAAAATCTTTTAATTGGTTTGTTTTTATATAATTAATTGTATATAATTTCAATTTGAGTAACATTTTTTTTTTCAAATTGATCAAATTTATATCATTAAAATAAATAATGTAAAACATCAAGTTTAAAACATCCAAAATAATTTATTGAAAATAAAAATATTAAATATTCAACATAAATATAAATAAATCATTCAACAAAAAAAAAAAAAACTATCCTTCATCTTCCGAATCATACTCGTTTTTACCAAGTCGGACAACCTCCTCACTCTCATCATCACTCACACCCATTTGTTGTTCTTCTTAATTGGCAGGAAATATGGGAGCTTTCATACCCATCATTTTAGAGACTTCGTTAACCCATTTCTTCATCATTTCTCCCTCTTTCTTTGATATCTTAATCAATTTCTTCATCTCCTTCTCCTTGATCTGCGATTGCTCTAATTTCTTTCTCACCTCGGAGAGCTTACTTTCTAGATCGGTGGAGGGGTAAGAGCTGATGGAGTAGGATGAGCTCCCTTTCTGGGATAGACGGACAACCTTCTTGTGACTGCCCAATCCTACAATCTTCCCCTTCTTGACTCTGACCACATCCAAATAGATGCGGTCCTCGTCAATAAGGGCAGGAGAAGGATTCTCCGGGGTGGGTGCCGACTGAGTCTGAGCCTCTTGGAGGGTCTGCTTCATCTTATTCTAAAATTAAAAAATATATAATTATAATTTAATATTGTAAACCAGTAACTTCAACAACTATAAATAAATACATAAAAGGCGAAAAAATATGGCAAACATAATTTTTATTAGGAATTTGTGGGTTACAACTCTTGTGAATCTCTTGATTCCTATCTCCAAGGATTTGTGGTACCGGGATCTCAATGACTTATTCTGAATTCGACCTACAATTTGATTAGTAGGGAGAGAATTTGACCTATAATTTGGTAGTAGGGAGAGGATTTGACCTACAATTTGGTAGTAGGGAGTAGATGGGGTCATTGGTGACTTATTCTATTCGACCTACGAATTTGGTAGTAGGGAAAGAATTTGACCTACAATTTGGTAGTAGGGAGTAGATTGGGCCGTTGTGATTTATTCCATCTGACCTATTAAAACTTTATTCTAAGTCTCTTATTTATAAGAGATCAGTGACTTGAAGAGTAAGAAAATGATATTCTCAAATCGGAGAATAAGGAAAAGATATTCACAAATTTTGGAGATATTATTGTATATTTTATATCCAAAATTGTGATTTACATAATATATGACACCGTTAAATCTAATAAATTTTTGGTGCTTACAAATGCCCCCTCGAGACCTGTTGTAGAGACATATGACGGTTGCAACTTGGTCTCGAAATCTTGATGTAAATTCAAATAGGTGATTTGACATGCCCCATGAAATTCTTCGACCATGATCCTTGAAGAGAAGAGATGAAGAGCGAAAATTGTCCCACTAGGCGTGCCAATTTGTAAACTAATAATTTCAACACTTATAAATAAATACGTAAAAGGCGAGAAAAAAATATGTTAAACATATTTTTTATTAAAAAAATGTAGGTTACAACTCTCGTGAATCTCTTGATTCCTATCTCCTAGGACATGAGCTTGATTTGTAGTATTGGGGTCTTGAGACTTATTCCGAATTTAACCTACAATTTGGTAGTAGGGAGTAGAAGGGGTCGTGGTGATTTATTCCATCTGACCTACGATTTGGTAGTAGGGGAAGAATTTGACCTACAATTTGGTAGTAGGGAGTAGATGGGATCGTTGGTGACTTATGCCATCCGACCTACTATTTGGTAGTATGGGAAGAATTTGGCCTACAATTTGGTAGTAGGGAGTACATGGAGTCGTTGTGACTTATTCTATCTGACCTATTAAAATTCTATTCTGAGTCTCTTATTTATAAGAGATCAATGACTTGAAGAGCAAGAAAATGATATTCTCAAATCGGAGAATAAGGAAAAGATATTCACAAATCTTGGAGATATTATTGTATATTTTATCTCCAAAATTGTGATTTACATAATATATGACATCGTTAAATTTAATAAATTTTTTGTGCTTACAAATATTAATTAGTTTAATTAATTAAATGATTAATTAGAACATAAATTATAAAATACTTACGTGAATGTCGATGGTGTGGCCGTCGGTGGACTGTCTAGATTCCCCAACTGGGGTGAGCAAAATGATATTCCTCTAAGAGGCTGGCGTTCCGTCCGTACTCCTTCTCCTGTACAAAAAATAAATTAAATTAAATTAAGTAAAATTAATAAATTTAAATGTGTGTATATCAGAAAATTAAATACTTACAAAAGTGAGGTCATGCTCGTAAATGGTCCGAGAGACTGCTCGATGCCTGGCTACGCCTTGCCCGGTGGGGTCGCTAAGCTGATTTTTTTTTTTTTGCCTTCTTGGCCCTCTCAGCGTTCCTCGGATCCAGCTAGTAATTGACTAATCCCTCCCAGATGTTGCGACCCTCTTCGTCTGTCCCCATATTATATATGGTTTCATCTTCCATCCACTTCCTCTTCAGGTCGGTGACCAAGTCTTCATGCGCAGCTGCGCTTTTTCGTAGAAGAGAGACTGCACCGCTTTGTCGTGTTGCGGTTCCCAAAAGCAGAGCTTTTGCAATAAAATTCATAAAAAAAACATAAATTAAATTCCATAATAATTTAATTATTAAATAAAATTAATATTAATTATAAATATACCTTATACTCCTTAAAAAATGTTACTTGCTTTTCAGCCGGAAGTTACTCCATAAGGTCAGACCACACTTTTCAGTGCACCCGTGACAAAGCCGGAAGCCTTATGACTATGAAGCAAGCTGCATAAATAATTAGGTATTAATATTAAATTTAATTTTCATAAAATTAAGAAAGTACTTATAATTATAATAAAATTGAAAAAAACTTATAATTAAAAAACTTACACTCCATCAGACGACATAACGTGGAGTAGATTATCTTGTAGAGGATGTTGTCGGGGATGAAGAAGCTTTGGCAATAGAAGAGGATTTGGCAGCATCGTGAGAGGATAACGAGCGATAAAACTCTGTAATTCGTACCTCAGTTAAATGCAGGACCTGTCGTCTCCCCCTCCCTTTTCCTCTACCCCTTTGTCCTCCATCTCCCTGCTGTCTTTAATTTTGACTCATATATTATCAACAGTACATTAAAATAATTAACATATATAATTAATAAATCCATAATCCCTAATTAAACAACTATAAATTAATTAAACCTATTTAAACTTATATCAATATAAATTAGAACCTAATTGAACCTATAACAATATAAATTAAACCTAATTAAACATATATCAATATAAATTAAACCTAATTAAACATATATCAATATAAATTAAACCTATATCAATATAAATTAAAACTAATTAAACCTATCATCAAGCCAATGCTAACATGTACAAATATCATCAATTAACAAATATCATTAATTAACCAATATCAATACTAACAAATATCATCAAACCAATACTAACAAATATCAATAAATAATTACTAACAATATCAATAAATCAATACTAAACTAAAAATAACCTATATCATACAATTAACAAATATGAATCAATTAAACTAAACCAATAAACTAAAAAAAAATCAATTAAACTAAAACCATAAACTAAACAAAAAAATAAATTAATTAAACTAAACCAATAAACTAAACAAAAAAATAAATCAATTACGTACCTTTCTCCGGTGACCTTACGGTGATAGCTTGAATAGATCAGTTTTAATCTCCCTTCTTGACTAGTGATTTGTGTTCGCACACAAATGCACTTTCCTACCAGTGTATAGGATCATGTAGTGGTAAGCTAGCCAAGTTATAAATATCGAATCCACGGGAAGCAATGAGACAAATTTAATCCTAAGATTTGATTGATGAATCAAAAATAAATAATGAACTTGCAAGTTTGGGATTCCTAACTAGTGACTAACTAAAGCAGAAAAACAAAAGCAACTAAATATGATGAATCAAGAAATTAATCTAACTAACACAAGAGTTTGAAGGAGTGGTGACATGCTTCGGGTGAATTCCATAAAAAAAAAAGGACTTAACTCATAACTAATGTGTAACCAGGAATAAAAGAGACAATGTGCATTCATAAAAATAACATCAATAAATTAAACATTAAATAATTGACAACAGAAATAACTGAGACAATTGGCATATTAGAATTAAAAGCAAGAAGGAATTTTCATGAGCTTGGTCACGGCGAAGGAAGAGTTAGGGATATCTCCGGTGGATGAGAGGAGAAATGTGATTGAGGAGGCTAGGGTTTTGTGTGTTCGTTAATTGGATGTGGGAGATGGAGAGTTATGTCTGAAAGGAAAGGAAAATATGTTTGACTCATCCGATGGTGGAGATCTGTTCCAGAATTAGATCACAGCCATACACTTGTTGAGAGTGTATTATCTTCAGTATTTGCATATTTTCCCTAAAGACTTTTAGTCTATTTCATTTCAGTACCCTAGTTTACCTTATTTACTTTTAAACCTTGTGGTCCCAAGTTGGGTTGTTAAATGCCAATTTTGGCAGGGAATGGAATTAGTAGAAATTAGTATAATTCTCTATCTCTCTCTCTCAATTATTTCCTCATCCAATTCTTCTTCTTCACGAAAGTTACAAAAAAATTACAAATAATATTTGTTACATCAATGTTAAACCCAGATCATAACACTTGGTAATCAGAGCTGGTTCTTCCTTGGATATGGTGGAGGCCACTCTTTTCAAACAGAAGCATTAAAATGGGATGCTACTGAGGCTAAATTACAAGATTCTATCCTTGGTGTTTCATCTAAGGTGGAGGACTCCATTGGTGGCATTACATCCAGGGTTAATGAGCAACGATTGGAGATTATGTGTAAGTTAGACCATGTCACCAATAGTCTGGCAGCTCTACAATTGCAGTTCATGAACTCTGAGAAGGGTAAGGGACAGTTGGGTAGTGAATCAATTTTGGGGGACCCAAGTAGTGAAATACAGTGGGGTTTATTTCTCAAACTCAAGAAACTATCTAATCAAAGCAGACCCAGGAACATAATGTTCAGGTAGTCCATACTTCCCTTCATAGGGTAGACTTTCCTAGGTTTGATGGATCTAATTTTAGGGTTTGGGTCTTGAGGTGTAATTCATATTTCAAATTAGTCCCTATGGCTTCAGATTCTCACAATGTTAGTCTTGCATCTATACACTTTGATGGCAAGGCTGCTCTATGGTACCAGAATTTTGTTCAGAGGAAGATTGATCTTTTTTTGACTCAATTCATTGAGGTGTTGAGTGCTAGATTGGAGGAAATGAAGGAAACTAAGATTATTTTAGTAAACTTAAGCAATATGGTTCATATGCTGATTATGTGGATAAATTTGAAGAACTTAAGGCTTGTATGATATTGGTTAATAGTGAGAGTTTTTCTGAAAAGTACTTTGTGGCTAGTTTCATCAGTGGATATATTTCCAACACTTCAGTCATCTGTAGTTATGTTTGAACCTAAAACCATAGATCATGCAATTGAATTGGGGAAGAAACAAGTGTTATCACTAGAAGCATTATCTAAAAGGTTCAAAAATGCTCAAAGAAATTTTAATTACCCCACAAATTTTGGAAAGAAACCTGACAGTAGTAACTCATCTACTCCTAAATCTCCTGCCAATGGTAGTAGATCACCACTAAAGGTGTTAACCCCCTCAGAAATGGCTGCTAGAAGGGAAAAAGGGCTCTGTTATAACTGTGATGAGCCTTACACATTTGGCCATAAATGCAAAAAGAAGATTTCCTACATGGTCATGGCTGAGGAAGATGATTGGGATTGTAGTTTCAGTCCTAATGATGGTGAGGGTGGCATAGTTGAAGGAGGATTAGTGGGTATGGAAGAAGTGCAGATTACACTTAATGCATTTGCAGGGGAGAGGAGAATTACTACTATGAGCGTGTTAGGAGAGTATGGTCAACAGAGGTTGAACATTCTCATTGATACTGGGAGTACACTTAGATTCATTCAAGCCACTACTGCTAAAAGGTTAAGGTGTCCTCTTACTCCTATTAATCCATTATTAGTTAGGGTGGCTAATGGACAGAGGCTTGTAAGTGCTAAACAAGTTGATGCTTTCTGTTGGAAGATGCAAGGGAATGAATTCTCTTATCCACTTAGTGTATTGGAAAATGATGGTTGTGATCTGATTTTGGGAGTGATTGGTTGAAGTCATGCACTCCTATTGAGTTGGACTATGACAATATGACTTTTACAGTCACAGTGCTGGCAAGAGGGTTAAGATTCAGGCATTGACAACAAATATTGGCCGTTGTGCAATGTCAGGAGTTGAGCTATTTCAGTTGTTACATGCTGGGTCACCTAAGGAAGTTGAAGGAATATATTTGGTTTCACCTGAAATCAATAAGAGAGTTGATAAGGATGATATACAGGAACTACTGTTGAAATATCAAGTAGTGTTTAAGGAACCTACAAGTCTACCACCAGGGAGGGGTGTGGAGCATCAAATTATTCTCAAGCCTGGGAGTGTTCCTAAGCAGCAATTTCCGTATAGAACTTCACACACTCATAAGGAAGAAATTGAGAAGATTGTCAAGGAGCATCTTGAGGCTGGAATTATCCATGATGGCAAGAGTCATTTTGCATCACCAGTGATATTGGTGAGGAAGGAGGATGGTACCTGGAGGATGTGTGTGGACTACATGTACTTAAATGAACTGACCGTTAAGCATAATTATCATATTCCCATTATAGATGAATTGTTGGATGAGTTAGAGGGGCAAGGTATTTTTCAAAAGTTGACTTGTGGTCACGCTATTTTCAAATTCTGAAGAAACCTGAGCATAAGTATTTGATTGCTTTTAGGACTCATAATGGCCATTATGAGTTCCTTGTTATGCCATTTGGCTTGTGTAATGCCCCTGCCACCTTCCAATCATTTATGAATAAGGTGTTTAGGGATTATCTCAGGAAGTTTGTTCTAGTTTTCTTTTATGATATTCTGGTCTATAGTTCAAGTTGGGAGGATCATATCAAACATTTAGAAATTGTGCTGCAGATTCTGAAGAAGAATCAGTTATTTGCTAAGAAGAGCAAATGTGATTTTGGGCAGAAACAAATTCAATATTTAGGGCATGTGATTTCACAAAAGGGAGTTGCAACTGATCCTAGTAAGATTGCTAGCATGGTGGGTTGGCCTATCCCTAATAGTGTTAAACAACTTACGGGATTTCTTGGTCTCACTGGTTATTACAGGAGATTCATTAAGAGATATGGTGAAATCAGCAGGCCCCTGACAAATTTACTTAAAAAAGATGGGTTTAATTGGAACAAGGAAACTGATATGGCCTTTCAAAGATTGAAGGATACTATGGTAATTGCCCCTGTGTTGGCACTACCAAATTTTGAAAAACAATTTGTTCTAGAAAGTAATGCAAGCGGTAGAGGAATTGGGGTAGTGCTCATGTAAGAGGGGAAGCCTATTGCTTATCTAAGCAACGCTTTATGCCCTAAGAACTAGGCTTTTTCCATTTATGAAAAAGAGTTCCTAGCCGTGTTGATGGCTATAGAAAATTGGAAACATTATTTACAAGGAAGAAGATTTATTATTAAAACTGATCAGCAGGCACTAAGGTATTTGTTGGATCAGAAGATGGTCACACCCATGCAACACAAGTGGATCATTAAGCTTCTTGGATTTGACTATGAAATTAATTATAAGAAAGGAAAGGAGAATATAGCCGTTGATGCATTATCTAGGAAGGAAGAAGGTGAATGGTTATGGAGTGCTATAACCACAATTGTGCCACTGTGGAGTAAGCAAGTACTACACAGTTTCAATGGAGATGCTTTCATAGAGAAGATTATTAAAGGAAAATTTGTTGATACTACTGAGTATCAAGATTTCTAGTTAATTAAAGGGTTGTTGAGGTTCAAGAATAGGGTGGTTGTGGGTGTTGAAGGTGGAGTTAGGAAATTACTCATGGAGGAATTTCATCATACTCCTTATGGTGGTCATTCTGGGGTCAATGGTACTTAACAAAGGATTAAAAGGGTCTTTTTCTGGCCTTATATGGAAAGGGATATTATTACTTGGGTTAAATATTGTGAGGTGTGTGCTCAGAATAAGTCAAGTTCAAGGTTATATCCTGGATTACTACAACCATTGCCTATTCCAGAACAAGCTTGGACACACATATCTATGGATTTTATTGAGGGATTGCCTAGTTCTTGGGGTAAGAATGTTATTTGCGTAATTGTTGACAGGTTTACTAAGTACTCACACTTCATTGCTGTCTCACACCCTTACACTGCTCAACCATTGGCCAAGTATTACCTAGATATTATCTACAAATTGCATTGCCTATGATCAACATAGTATTTGATAGAAACAAGGTGTTCACCAGTAAGTTTTGGCAGGAACTTTTCAACTTGTTGGGGAGTACGTTGAATTTGAGTTCAACTTACCATCCTCAAACTGATGGGCAAACTGAGAGGGTCAATCAGTGTTTGGAACAATATTTGAGATGCTTAGTGCACTCAAATCCAAAGCAATGGTTGAAATGGTGTCATTTTGAGACTGGTATGATAGTTGGTGTTATACCAGTGCCAAACCAATGACAACCATTTCAAGCTTTGTATGGGTATTTGCCTCCTACTCATACTATCTTAGCTTATGTGGGTAGTGACAATATGGAACTTAAGGAGTTATTACAACAGAGATAACAAATGACAGAGCAAATCAAGTAAAACTTAAAGATTGCTCATGACCGTATGAAATTCTACGCTATTAGAAATAAGAAGGAAAGGAATTCCGAGGTAGGGGATATGGTTTATCTCAAGCTGCAGGCTTTTAGCCAGAACTCGGTACATTTACGAAGAAATCTCAAGTTAGCTTCAAGGTTTTTT
>JAPKLY010000582.1:48245-78024 GCA_026898435.1 Prunella vulgaris
ACCCTTTATTAGACTGAACTCATATCATCAACTTATTTTGCTTCTTAAAAAAAATATAGGAGTTGTTAATGAGAATAAAGAATGATAAATCTATATTGATTATATCTGTGCGCTGTGAAAAATGAAAAGAAAAATGGGTTGGAGCTGAAAGTGGATAGAGTGTTCTCAGATGTTAAGTCGAGTGTTTGAGCGTGGATTGGAACGACAAAAGAAGAGAGTTTTAGAAAATTTTCTTTTCTTGATTGGTGCAAAAATCCGAGAGCATGTTGCCTAAATGTTGAGTCTTGAGCAATAAACATAACTGATTTTATTGTAATGGATGGAATACCCCTTGTTCTCCAATTCATTCTAATAAAATCACCCTTTTTTGCTGTTCAAAAAATAATGTTTATTTACAATATTTTATTATAGGAATGAAGAGCAGGAGAAATTGAAGATGGTATTCTGTGTTCAACAATGAGGTTGTGCCAAATATATTGGCATGTTTGATTACTATCTTATATAAATATAAATGTGTATTTCCAATCTTCAATTAAAAGTGGATTCATTATTAGGGTTTATTTTGTGAGTTTTCATTTTGACTATATTTTATATAAGATTGAATTCAATCTTAGCTTTACTTTTGTTATTCATTGAAACTGAGAATGTTGTTGTTATCAACATTGTGATTTAGAGAATGGTTTGGTGAAGTTTGAGCACAAGATTATACTCCCTCCTTCCCCTAGGATCTGCATCCTACGGGATGACACATTTTATATGAAAAATGTATTTTATTTATAAAGTAGTACTGGTATATATATAAATAAATATGTGTATAGTTTTTTTGAGTGTTTATGTAAATTAATGTTTTCTTTTTTAACAGTGTGTAAATTTATATGGAACGTTCAAATAAAAAAAATATGCAAATTTTTATAAGTGGGAGGGAATATTATTTTAATTATCAATATCATCTGCTGTAATTTCTCATCAGGAAAGCTGGCTCATATTATTCCGTCAACAATCACCTCTGTGTCTTATTATCCATCGAGGCACACTTGGACCTACACATCCCAAGGGGCATGATAATTAATATATATATATATAACAAAAATTTATAAGAGACTCTTTCATGTCATGACAATTTATTATTTATCCTTTCTAGACACACTTTGTTTGACCCGAATTATTTAAAGGTATCTTTTAATAATAAAAAGTTATCACTTTTAAAAGTAATAATTTTTTATTAATAAATTATAAATCTTTATGATATGATTTCATATAAATATATATATATATATATATATATATATATATATATTTTACAAATTTATGTGATCGCCTCAAGGTGAGACAGTTCAAAAATTAATGCTCACAACTCTAAGAGTGTTAAAATATCTTTTTTAAATTATGTTTGACCTCACACTAGATAATTTTACACAAGATCAATTGATATATAATATAGTATTGAAATGATTCAAATTATCAAGGATGGCAACAGACCGATTTTGGTTTGGAATGAGTTTTGCCAATCTCAGGATTTTGAATTCGAATTTATATTTTATAGACGCATGATAACTTTTAACAAATCCAAGGTAAAGAATTTCGAATTTGAATTATAATCCAAATATTTAAGTTGAAAATTGATAAACATATATGTTAAGGGGCTTCCCATGGCTATCAAATTTGATGAAGGTTTGACTAAATTAATTTCAGAACAAAAAATAATCACGCTTATGATCCAACAAAATTCCGGTTATATTTGAACAGTTTTTTTTTAGAGAAAGTGCAATGACGGCCCTATTGAATTTATAATTTTATATTGATTTCAAAGTTAATTAGTTGTCTCTCACATGTGTTGTACATTGTTGATAAATTCTCAAAGGTAGTAATTGACATGTTATATTTTTATTAAATCTTATATGGGACCGTACGTGTGATATGTATTTATTAATAAAACACTATTATTTTTTAAAAAGTAAAAGTTTAAATAAAATATTTTTGTTTAAAGTGACTATATTTTTTATTAAAATTTTATTATTTTTTAAAAGTAATAACTGTTTATTAACAGTCAAGATTAAGATTACAAAAGATATATATGGAAAAGTATAACAAAAATATTTCTAAAGATTTGATTGAATAAGTCAATTCTTTTATTTATTTATTCTTATTAAAATTAACGGTCTAGATTAATTTGTACAAATATAGAGTTGAGATTATAAAATTAAATAATTTTGAATAAAAATGCAGGAATTCTCAAACAAAATGATTTTGTGGCACTAGGCAGAAATGGAAGAACGTGGTGTTATCACATTAATTTTTTAAAAAATGAGAGTATATAAAGATGGAACGATATACATATATTAAATCATCATGGCAAATAAGGAGGAAAGCCAGGGAGAAATTTAATTAGATAAATTTAAGTATCAGAAAAGGCAAGGGTGAAATTGCTCAAGATAAAAAAGGTGAAGTGGCAAATACAAAAATTTTCACAAGGCTAGTGACTTTTATATATTGTATAAATTTTTTAATATTTAATTCAAATTAAAATATATAACTATTAAAAAATAGTGTAGTACTTCAAATTTCATAAGCGAGTAACATGTCAACATTATTTCAGATTTTTTGTTGGAAAGTGAATGCAAAATTCAGAAGCTCTATATTTTTATTTTCATTTTTCATTTTTCTTCGATATTGCTAATTTGAATGCATGATTAGGGCATTTTAATTAGTGCTGGCAAATTGCGCCGCCCAGCTCGATCCAATCTCTCGGGCGGGTCATATTTGTTGTAATATTAAGAGGAAAGCGTAAAGTAAAAGACACAGTATTGATGACTCAGTTCGTCACGTAGTGACTACGTCTGGGGGCGACCAAGCCAGGAGATATAATAATATGAACTGCCGTTTACAATGATGTGAAGTACATAATACAAGGGAACGATACAGTATAAATAAGAGTACCTAACCCTAACTCTTGTGGGCCTAAAGCCCATTGGACTATAATCCTAATATTATGTTCATATAATATAATATATTAGAAATATATTATAACACTCCCCCTTGGACATAATATGACAAGGAAGAATGCAATTGTTACCCAGTGGAGTATTATAAATGACCTCGAGGATTCAGTCATCAGGATTGTTTAGCATTTGATACTCCCCCTGAAGATAACAACCTTCCAAGTCGATGCATCCCGATTCTATGTACGTACTTTTCAAAAGTCGAAGTGGGAAGGGATTTAGTGAACAAATCAGCTAGATTGTTACTTGAGCGTATTTGTTTTATCGTGATCTCACCACTCTTTTGGAGTTCGTGAGGATAGAAGAATTTTGGGGATATATGTTTCGTCAAGTTCCCTTTGACATAACCGTTGCTCATTTGTGCAATACATGCAGCATTATCTTCATAGATAATCGAGGGGCTTAAGTCAACAGAAAGGATACCACACGAATCGTGAATGTGTTTTATAAGGGACTTTAACCACACACATTCTCGTGCAGTTTCGTATAGAGCTATGATCTCTGAGTGGTTTGACGATGTGGTCACCAATGTTTGTTTGACAGATCTCCATGAAATGGCTGTACCACCACATAGGAAAACATAACCCATTTGCGATTTCGCATTATGGGGATCAGATAAATAACCAGCATCAGCATAACCTATAAGTGTGTTGTCTTGGTTTCTTTGATAGAAAAGACCAAGATCTTGTGAACCTTGAATATATCGTAAAATATGTTTCACACCATTCCAATGTCTCCTCGTAGGGGAGGCACTGAACCTTGCAAATAGATTGATTGCAAAGGCAATATCGGGCCAAGTGCAGTTTGCAAGATAGAGCAGTGCACCAATTGCACTTAGATATGGAACTTCAGGTCCCAATAGCTCTTCGGTATCTCCTTTAGGTCTAAATGGGTCCTTTTCCAAATCAAGGGAACGGACAGTCATTGGAGTGCTTAAAGGGTGAGATTTATCCATGTGGAATCTCTCCAACACTTTCTTTAGGTAAGTTGATTGGTGTATCAGTATTCCTTCCGGAAAATGCTCGATCTGCAGACCGAGACAGAACTTGGTTTTACCCAAATTTTCATTTCAAATTCAGTTTTTAAGATTGAACTTGCTTCTTCAATCTCTTTCCTTGTTCTGATAATGTTTAGATCATCCACATACACCGAGATGATGCAAAAACCATTAAGGGATTTCTTAATAAAGACACAAGGAAAAGCCTTGTTATTTACGTATTCCTTCTTCAGGAGGAATTCGCTTAGTCGATTATACCACATACGACCTGACTGTTTTAAGCCATATAACGAGTGTTGCAATTCAATGCTGAACATACTACGATGTTCGTTATTCCTCATTTGGAGAATATTTAATCCATCAGGGATTTTCATATAGATATTAGAATCTAATGATCCGTATAAGTATGCGGTAACTATATTCATTAACTGCATTTAACTGCCAGGGATATATGGCGGAACTTTATAATATTAACAACAGGAGAATTTGTTTGATCACATCAAACTCAATAATGGGTCACTGCGAAAAACCCTTAAGCTGTTAACACTATGACAAATTTAGGCTTTAACATCATCTATATAGCAGCGGTTTTTCTAAAAACTGATATTAAAAATAAAAAAACCGAAGTTATAAAGTAAACCGTTGTTAAATATAAAAACTTGGCCCTTATAGAAGTCGGTTATGATAAACCGCAGCTACACAACTGCTGTTATTCTATATACAGTGCGATTTTTCCTTCTTCTTTTTTTGGATTTAATTATATAATATAAAGAGAGTACTTAGAAATTTTTTACCCATCCTATCAAAATTCCTCATTCAACGCGACCTAGCTTGCTTCAACTCCTTCTCTCAGAATTCATCGGACGATTGCTCATCCTACTCATTTTTCTACATCAATTTATCGTACTCTTTGATCTCTATACGCCATTGTTAGAAAATCTTGATTGAGGCCATTGAAGAGCACGCTCTGTTCTCCGTTTGCGTATTTTCTTTCTAACGTTCGTGACCGCATCCGTCGTCCTCTGGATCTCATCGATGTCCGCTTGGTTTGCCGCCATCCGCTGTCGCAGTCCAACCGTCTTCCACGGCCTCTGCATTTCATCAAACAAGTAAGCCCTAATTTTTATAATCCCCGAATCAATTCGAAATTAGGTTTTCAACTTGTTGTCTCCTCTTTGGGTAAAACTTTTATTTTGAAATAAACCCTAATTGTTGATGTTATTGTTTCATTTATTGGGTATTGTCAAGTTAAGTATCCCATAGCTTATATTTTAAGGCAAATTGGTGTGTGTTGTTGAGAGCCTATAGCTAGTATTCTGGCTTACACTATTGATTTGAGGATTAATCGGTTGGGCATGTTTTATTGGGTTTCATTATTGCAGTTAGATACAATCTTGTATGCAATTTTCGTAGTCAGGATCAGGAAGTATTTAAAGGGCTTTTGTAATAATTCAAGATCCAACATAACAGGGTATATTTTGTTTTTTTCGTACATTTTCTTACTTAGGGAGATATTCCTGCATTCTTTGGCTTCTCTTGCTCTCATTTTCCCCAGCTTTCTCCCCTCCTCATTTGCATAGTGTCCTGTCGTGCTCCCTTGAATTCATATGCACATGTTTCATTTCTTGTGTATTTATGCATTGGTCTGCACATATTTCAATTCGTTTTGAACCTGCATGATTGTTGAAGGAATTAATTATTAGTGTTATTATGAATCTGCTTAGTCTTGGTGTATATGTGAAGGATGTCATTCATATCTCATACCATTTAGAATCTTAAGCTTATAGTGCCACCGTTGTAGGATTTAATTATCTAGATTCGTTTAGGATTTTGCAAGAAAGGATTAACAGGTATGTCCTATTCCAGTGACTAGTTTTTGAATACTGGCACGCATATGGTGGCTTGGGACGATTTAGTTGAATACTGAAGAATCTAGTCCAAGAACTTGTCTCCTAATTTATTAGTTGTACTTGTAGCTTGGATTGATATGATTTAGTTGAATATGACTAGTTTCCCTTACTATTACTTTTGTACGCAAGCATTTTACATAGCTGGATTACTTGTGGCATCTGATTCTCTAGTTCTCTATGTCTTCCTAAAAAAGATGATATTATACTTGCAAAAAAAGGTTAAATATATGATATGTTCCAATGTTTTGTGGTTTTAACAAATGTGTCCTAACTTTTTCTTTCTTTTTTTTTCCTACAAAAATTAAATGCACCTACAATCAATATTTTGTCAATTTTTATTTGTTGACAGAATAAGTAGACGGGTGATAGAATTATTATTTTCGAAAAGTAATGCTTTTTTTGCAAAAAGTTAAACATTGGTATGTATATGTGTATATTTCTTTTAAAGACACATTGATATATATATATATATATATATATATATATATGTTTGCTAAATAACAAAGCTGTTAACATTTGATTGTTTGATTGTAAACCCACTCTATTAAAGTTATTTCACAAAGCTGGGAGCCTGGGATCAGTGTCTTTATTCTCATTCCCTGAAATGCGTCTACTATATATATTTCCATTTGAAACTACCAAATTTAAACTTAGATAATGGAAGAGAACAGTAGGCATAAGTGAAGTTCTGTTGTTAGCTGTTGTTAGCTGTTAAATGAATTTTATGCTCTTCTTTAAGTGAAGTTTTGTTGTTAACTGCTATTAGTAGAACTTCTTAGTCTTGCCTTTATGCACAATGAGCAACATAAGCTCTATTTTTTCTAGGATTTGCAAGCCGTCTAAATTGTATCTAGATCCCACAACAAGAATCTTTTCACTTATGAAAATGACCCCTGAAGATATTATTGTCTTACCGTTATTATTATAGTTGTGTCTTTTAAATTGTTTGTTGTATAACAAATATTCATTCTATACTATCTTCTTGATTTCCTTTCTGCAGGGAATTGTACATTCTGCTTTACATGATTTTGATTTAACTAATTTGATAAGCTGCTGTTATTTATTACTAAGTCTGGATCCTTTTATACTTTCTCCAGCACCGTCCCCCGCCGCCGCCACGCTACAGGTTATTAAGTTCATGTTTGATGGGCCTATTTGCTCTTAAAAGACAAAGTGAAATGTTAGAAAAGTCTATTTGCTATTTTAATGGGGATGAAGAACTAGAAAAAATAATAATAAGATATTTTTGGTCTTACTTACTTGAAATAATCTCAAAAATACTTGCGTATGATTGGTTTGATTTTGTGATGTCTAACTAACTTGGACATATTAAATTTTATGTGTAATTAGTTAGTTCCCTAATCCTATTTAACTTAATTTTGATGGAGAAAGGTTACACGAAAGCTGAAATTGATGAGAAGAGAGAGTAGAAATTTGGGTAGAAATTTGTAGTTGGGGTATCAAGGTAATTCTCTCTTGGATAGATTTTCTAATATATTAAGCATTCTATTTCTTTTGATTTTGTATATTGTTCTCTTTTTGTTGTAGGTTTTTTAAAAAATGCAAGAGGATATGGCGGAGATAAAATAGATGATCTGAAGTACGTTTGTGGAATTATAAGCAGGAGATAGATTAATTTATTGAGATTTTGACTCATGATTGTTTGGGCATGTATTCTTTTAGTTGAATTCATATTATGGATGTGAATTACAGTTGCAGTATTGTATTATGACATTTAAAATTATTTGATGAATGATTGATATTTTATGAAAATATGCTTCTTATTTAAAATTAAATTTGTAATTTATTAAAATAGGTTTTTCTTAAAAAAAAAAAAGAAACCAAAGACAGTGGTTAAAACTGATGTTAAAGCAATTTATTACATCAATTATATAATATACAACATCAGTTAAAAACTGATGTCTTTAGAAGATACAACATCAGTTAAAAATTGATGTTATATCTTATTTTTACCGCTGTTGTAGGTAAAAGACGAGTTAGGATGAAGGACATACGACATCAGTTAAAAGGAAATAACATCGGTTATTAACCGATGTTATTTTCAAGATTTAACATCGGTTAATAACCGATGTCTTTCAGCGCCTATTTACAACATCACCATGTATAACATCAGTTGCATATTCAATTTAACATCGGTTAATAACCGATGTCTTTCACTAAAAATGGCATAGTGTAATCTCGCTTTGTATCTCTCAACTTCATTTTGTTTCGTATAATACCCATTTATATCCTTCAAGGATAAAATATTTAGGGGGTATGTACGATAGAACAAAATAGTTTATTTTGCGAGTCTAGCTCTTCCATATTTGCTTCTTTCTATTGCATCTAATCAAAGTGCTTTGAGCACTGAATTTAGATACTGGTACCAGATTTTAGAAAGAGCAACTATGGGTACGAATATGTTGTCGACAACAGTGACATGTTTGTCTCCTGTGTTTATTTATTTTAAGATTCATGTAAACCCGATCTTTATAATTTCCCAAAAGTATGCAATGATCTGGGTGTTCCCCAATCCTAGTATTTTGATTGCTATGTGCACGTGCTTTTTACTAGGATTTCTCGTCTTCAGGACAAATCTCTTCAGGAGATTTCATGAGTGACTGAATATATTATTAGCATTAATATACCATGGTTTTGTGTAAGGAGGTTCATTACGCTTCTGGCGTATACGGGCATCAATATTATTTGATTTCATTGGAACCTCAATTATTCACAGCCACTTCATTTATAATCAGTAATGCATTTGATAATGCATCTGGCAGATTACTTGCTGATTATTGCAAGTTTATTTTTTTTTGAACTACTGGTTCAAGTTTGATTTGTGAGTGGGTCTAGGAACTGAAGATCTTTTGTGTTCCAAGTAATTTCACGGCATTTATTAATTGTTGTATTTTTCTCTCCCCCTAAGGCCGAAAATAGATCTTCATCGAATGTGCAGTCAGCGAAACGGGCTGTAAATTGATCCCCAGTTAAAGGCTCGAGGTATTTAAGTATTGTGGGAGATACAAAACCGATGTAAATACTGAGTTTCCTTTGTGGGCCCATAGATGTTCGCTTAGGTGGTGGTATTGGAACATACACTGCACAACCGAATGTACGCAGATGGGAAATGTTAGATTCATTTCCACGCATGAGTTGAATAGGGGAATATTCATGATATGCAGTTGGTCGGATTTAGATTAGTGATGATGCATGTAGAATAGCATGGCCCCAACATGAAACGGGTAAGTTCGTTTTTTGTAGTAGTGGTCTAGCGATTAATTTAAGACGTTTTATTAATGACTCAGCTAGACCATTTTGAGTATGAACATGAGGGACCGAATGCTCCACTTTGATTCCCAGTGCCATGCAAAAATCATCGAATGCCTTAGAGGTGAATTCACCGGCATTATCCATACGAATGGATTTAATATGATGATCTGGGAATTGAGATCTCAACAGAATAATTTGTGCAATAAGCTTTGCAAAAGCTGTATTGTGAGTGGATATCATGGTGACATAAGTCCACCGAGTGGATGCATCTATTAGGACCATAAAATACTGAAATGGTCCAGATGCTGGGTGTATCGGTCCACAAATATCTCCTTGAATCCGCTCAAGGAATTTAGGAGATTCAGTTCTTAATTTACTACTAGAAGGACGAATTATGAGTTTACCCATTGTGCAAGCATCACATATGCATTCATTAACAGAAGGGATTCTTTTGTGTGTTATGTTATGGCCAAATGAATTACATAGAATCCGACGCATCATAGTTTGTTCTGGATATTTTAACCGCTCATACCATAGTTTGAAAGAATTTGGATCATTAAATTTTAGATTAAGAGCTATATGGAGATTTGAGGGTCTGATGTATGTGTAATACAAGCCAGACGAGAAAGATGGAAGTTTTTCGATGATATGTTTACGACTATTTAAATAGTGAGTCATCAATAGATATTCACTATTGTCCTCAGTACTTGTCTCAATGTGATAGCCATTCTGTCGAATGTCTTTGAAACTGAGGAGGGTACGCTTTGATTGTGGAAACAATAAAGCATTCTCGATTATTAATTCGGTACCCATAGGTAGTATGATCGAGGCTCTTCCGGAGCCAACGATTTGTATGTCGTCATCGGAAATAATAGTGACACTTCCTTTCTTTTCAGTTAATGTTTGGAAAAATTGTCTATCTCTTAAAATAGTATGTGTAGTAGCACTATCTACTAAGCACAAAACATTAATCTCCATAAGCACTTAAGTGTATGTTTTAAATACGTTTAGATATGAGGAATGCTAAGGAGAGCCAAGATTACAGACGCAGATTGATCAGCTGCACAAGGGGTCATTTAGGTCCTACTTAATCAAGAACGTATTAAATTATTTTTGTAGACAATAGTTATATGTTCACCCAAGAGGTCATCCTTGTCTATGACAAAGCCTGCTTCGAGCAGGTTGGTATGGTGTGTTTCACCGTGATGAGCCTTCCCATTTTTGTCTTTTAGCATACGTTGATACGCCTCCACCAAATGTTTTGGTGTACGACACGAGCGAGACCAATGGTCGTCGCATCCACACTTGTGACAGACTTATTTGTTCTGTGCACGTGAGCTCGATGGTTTATCTTGAGGTGCATTATTATCAGTTGCACTATGTTGTGCATTGTTACGACCTCGACCTCATCCCCTACCACGGCCTCGACCTCGGGTCGATCCGCGTCCCCCACTCGCCTCATTTTCTTTTCCACGTTTACGGCCTCTAGAGTTCCTCCGAGTAGCATGTGCCTCAGACATAACTTATGAGCCAACCGGTCTAGTATTGTAATTTTTCATCAACAATTGGTTGTGCTTTTCTACAACTAAAAGTGCAGAAATGAGCTCGGAGTTTGATTGATACTCTTTGACTATGTACTGCAGCTGGAGTACAAGATTAATAGCGTGGAAAGTGGAAATAGTTTTTTCAATTAACTGATCATCAGCTATTGTTTCTTTACACAACTTAAGCTGAGATACTATGCGATGTAGGGCGGAGTTGTACTCCGTTACAGACTTGAAGTTTTGGAAACGAAGTGTTATCCATTCATATCTGGTTTCGGGGAGGATCACATCGTGTTGTTGTTGGAAATGATCCTGGAGGGATTTCCACAACGTCGATGGATTTTTTTAGTGAGGTATTCGTTCTTAAGATCTTTGTGAAGATGATGTCTTAAGAAGATTAGAGCTTGTGCCTTTTGGGCAATTATGGATTTAGATGGTTGTCTAGTTGTGTCAGTAAGGTCCTTGGAGGCTAAGTGGATTTCAACGTTGAGAGCCCATGTCAAATAGTTATGGCAATCAAGTGCCAATTAATCGAATTCACGTTTAGCAATGTTTGACATGATTTTACTACAAAAATTAATAAATGGAAATTTATTAAAATGATTTGTGTGTAGCATTTAATAATTAAGGCTCAATCAATAAAATATTGCTAAGACAAAAATTAATTAGTTATAGGAGGTATTAATATTTTTGGGTGTATGACTTTTATGAGACATTTATTAATGGAACTTCGGACCCAAAAATAATTATTGGATAAGGCCTAAAAAAATTTTGATGATTTGAGCTTCATATTACCATTATGAATTTTATTAATGGGATATTGGGCCCAAAAATAATTGTTAGGATCCAAATTAATTAGGATCAACTAAATAAAATGCCAAATCAATTAAAAAAAATTAGCCCATGTAAATATTATTATTAATATTTTTTTTATTGTTTAATGAAGGGTCCAGGATTAAGCAGCCCATTTAGGAAATTAAATAGGCCCAAAATGATAATAACATCGGACCCAAATAATGCAGCCCATTTGGATTAAAAACCAGGCCCAAGTAATTAAAAAGATGGCCCAAAATGAATTAGCCCATAAGATTTAAAAGATCAACTTTCAGGTAGGGTTTCCGGATATTTTGGCGTTGCTTCGTCAATTAGTCGCGATCGAAATAGTAAGCAGATCGTGGGCGGATTTTACGCCGATCGTTACGCGCAGGTCAGAGCCGGAAGTGAAGAGCGCCGCCTCGGCAAAATTGCGGCCGTTGCGTGCTGTGCCATCGCTGCGTCTCCGGCGCCATCGCGAGGAGTTCAGAACTCCATCGCGCCAGGGGCGCGCCGCCGTGCTCGCAGCGTTGCCGAGGCATCACGGCGCAAGGGACAGCCGCCATTCGCGGAAAATGTGAGTTCGCCGTCACCGTCCGTATAACAGCCGTCGTCGCTCAGAGGCGTCGCGGCTGTTGTCGGCGCAGCAGCTTGCGTCGTCGCGCACAGCCGCCGGTGCTGTCGTGACCGTAAGGCATCGCGCGCCGTCGTCACAAATGGACGGTTGTCGAGCCACTTCAGGGGCAATCGACGTCACGGGTAGGTGCGATTTTGATTCGCGACTTGAGCACTAATACGGGTAGGTATCAATTTCAGAAATTGATTTGAGTTTAGTCCTGAAAAACCTGATTTGGGTTTCAGAAAATTGATTTCTGATTGTGAATTTGGTCTCTGAAACTGGTATTTCAATTTCTGGAATCGAATTGGGTTTTTGTTCGATGAATAATACGAAACGAACAACAGGGTATAGGTTTCGTTTTGATGTTGGTTTTGTTTCTCGATTGAGTACAATTTATATCATCAAACAGGGCATATATCGAAAACATACAATCTGAACATACAAAAATCCATATGTTAAAAATGAAATCAAATAGATTAATCCTGAAAACAGGGGGTTTCGAACTCTTTTTGATTTGGGGGTTTTGAATCGGGTTTTGTTATTCAGAAACAAATACAAAGCATATATGTTATAAACAAAAAGAACATGGCGTATGCAGAATCATAACATATAATTGCATACGTGGATGATTGCAGATTATAGGATGCATATGCAAGAGTATATGAATGTATGTATGGGTTTGTTCATATATATAAATGCATAAACATTAAATTTATATATATATGGTCGTGCGATCAGTGCATCATATTTAAAATATATAATTAGACCATAGTTATCAATACGAACAGATTGCAATATGCACACATACAGAATATTATCTAAGCATATTCAGGCATATTCATAAATTAAACATATGCATACGCAGGATCTCTAGGCATGAATTTTTCAAAATCATTAAAAGAAAAACTCACGGTTTTAGCAATCTATAAAATTAATCCTGAATTTTGATCTTGATCTTGAAAACAGCTGGAGCAATCATCTCGTAAATCATTATTGCTCGTAGAGACTCGTGCTGATAACGTGTTGTAATCTTGAGAGGAAAGTGTAAAGTAAAAGACACAGTATTGATGACTCAGTTCGTCACGTAGTGACTACGTCTGGGGGCGACCAAATCAGGAGATATAATAATATGAACTGTCGTTTACAATGATGTGAAGTACAGAATACAACAGAACGATACAGTATAAATAAGAGTACCTAACCCTAAGTCTTGTGGGCCTAAAGCCCATTGGACTATAATCCTAATATTATGTCCATATAATATAATATATTAGAAATATATTATAACAATATTCATGGACGGACTGAATCTGGCTCGCTCATTTTTCCATCAGACTGGTAGAAAGACACAGGTTATATACACCCACATTTGTTTGTGGTACACACCTCACAAATTATCAAAAATTTTATTTATTAATTTTTATTCTTCTCGTGCACCCAAAGGGAATCGAACCCAGGTCACTCACTCAAGTGAGGAGTCCGGTGGCCAGGTGATGCTGACAATGGGATTTGTAGGGTTGAATCGTTCTCCGGGCGTAGTGACACCTTGGCCTGAAGGTCTTCGATTGTCTTCTTCTTCATAGACAACAAGATTCCGTTTGAAGTCTCTCCGCTAGGACGTGGAGGCCGTTCCTTTCGCTTAAAGCGAGCGGAGCCGAACACTCTGTCGCTTGGGTGTGACTTCGTAGAAATCTTGGTGGCTTTTTGAGCACCTTCACGGCCTAACCTTTTCATTGCTGGTCAACGTAGTCGTTCACGAACTGACAGTTGTTTTCCTTGATTTGCTTCTTGCATTTCATTTGGAGGATGAATAGTCGATACGGGTTGCCCATGTGACTTGTAATCTCATCGCTCTGCTAGTCTACTTTGCGGGGCGCTTTGACTGGATTCATCCACCACACTCCAGGTTCGTCTAGCCTGTGGGCCTAATTGGTTATCTTTTGCCTCCCAAGTTTCTCTTGTCTTCTTTGTTGTTCGCTGTCAGCCTCGGTCTCGGGTTCAGGTCGTATCTCATATGGACATGCCGCTCTCTGTTGTTGTTGTTGCTATAATATTTTAGATAGATGGAACACCAGTGTTCTCCAACTGTTGACTGTTTGTTGTAGCATAAATCGTCGTTTGATTGCTCCGGTGTAGGTGCTCTCCGTGTTTGATGATTATTATTCCTCCCATGGGATATTACATGAGGTTGACATACTTCACGAGATATTTTGCGTAATGTCAGCTGCTTTCTGGTGAGCGAACGAGCAGACAAACAGGTGAGCGGGCGAGCAGGTGTACATGCGAGCAGGTGAGCGGGCGAGCAACTGAGCAGGCGGGCAGGTGACGACCAGCTGAATAGGTGGGCAGGTGGCGAACAGCTAGTGTAATTCTTACCAGGTCCGTTAATTTTTGTTTTTAAATTCTTCCAGTTGCGAGCGAAGATCTTCGAGGATGATTGGCAATTCTTCTGGAAATATATCGATAACTTTTTTGCAAGCAAATATATTCTTCGACATGCAACTGGAATTAATCTTCAAGGCCACCAATTTTCTGCACTTCTTGGACTGTGATTGATCTACGTTGTCAGGACTTCACTTCTCGAATTTAATTGCTTTAGCAAGCAATTCTTCTTTTCTTGTTCCGTCACTTGAATAAATTGCTTTAGCAAACAATTTTATTCTTCTGGACTTTAATTGCTTTAGGAAGCAATTTTATGCTCTGGGAATTTAATTACTCTAAGAAGTAATTGTTTTCGCTGGGAATTTAATTATTTTAAAAATAATTTATTCCTCTAGAATTTAATTGCTTTAAAAAGTAATTTTTCCTCTAGAATTTAATTGTTTAAAATTAATTATTTCCGCAGGAAATTTAATTACTTGAATAAGTAATTTTATTCCTCGGATTTAATCTTGCAATTGTATTTGATTTTGCTGGACTAATTATTCGAGTTGGGCCAATATTTATTTAAAAATTTAATAAGGCCCAACTTGACAAGCCCACAAGTAGAACAAACTTTGCAATATTAATTCTCAGCCCAATTAAGCGTTCAAAGGTAATAGGCTATCAGCTTATGAAAATTGTTGGCCCAAGTAATAACATTTATCTCACTTCAAACCTTCTGCAGTCAATTCCCTTTCATCCATTATTTTTTGAATTGGTCAACTTTGGTGGCTGACCTTTGCAGGGTTAATTTATTGAGCCAAAGTTATTGAAATTCCCCTAGACCGGTCAAAATAGGTTAAGTCTGTTGGGCCAGCCCGCCCTGCCATAATAAAATGATGGTTGGGCCAAATATTTCTAAGCCCGTATAGAGGCGGGCTTAGAAGGACTGACCCGTTTGGGTGTCGGGTTTGGCGGGTCAGGCCACGGGTTGGGGCGGGCCAGCCCGCCAGTGTGTATATATTATATATGTGTATATATACACATTAATATATATACATATTATATGATATTTTAATTAATTTTTAAATTTAAAATTTTTATTATTCATTTTCGTAATTTCTTCCAAACAAAATAACAAATTATTGTGTTCCTCTCATAAAAAAAATTATTTTTATGACGTAATGATTGATAAATTTTAAGAGACTCTATGGTTTGTGCTAAGTTTATGTTTTTAACATTATTGATTTATTTTGTGAACTTTATTTATGAGATTTGTATTATATTTGACAAACTTGACTTTATGAGACTTGTGATTCTCGTGGCGAGATTTTAGTTACATTTATTATGTCACTATTTTATTTAATAAATTTAGTTGAAGTATTAGTTCATAATTTTTTTTTTAAAAAAAATAAAAAAATTGGGATGGCCCGCTGAAGCCCGTGACTCGCCATTAAATGGGTTGGGTTGGAGTTTTTGCGGCCCGCCATATTTTCAGCCCTCCTCGCCCCGCACCGCCAAAAGGTGGGCTTTTGCGGGTTTAGGCCCGCCCGCCCCGCCCCGCCGGCCCATTTTGACAGCTCTAATTTCCCCCCGTACGCGAACATCACTTAGCACACTATCTTTGACTTTGTCCCATTATTTAAGTAATGGGCAGTGGCCATCTTTGGTTGTAAAATTTTTACACTTTGTCAATTATTGTGCGCGAGCAGCACTTCACGCGAACAATCCCTTGCGCGAACAGGTCTCACTAATTCGGAGTTAAGTGCGAGTCCCGGCTTTTGCAAACATTTCCGAGCAACCTCGCAAGCGAGCAGGGGCGATCATCCCTTTATGCGATCAACTTCGGAGTGTCGGCGAGCAGCTTCTCATTTTCTTAACCGCCTTTGACCGGGTCAACTCTTATCTCTTGAGCGCCGTTTTCGAAAATACACTTATTCACGATTCATGCCATCATGGAAAACAGCGTGGTGATGGCTTACAAACGTCGGCGTCGTAACTCCATTGCAACGGCAAGACTTAGCAAATAGTAGTATGTTGCCTTTGTAGTTTTGGGCGTAAATCTTGAATATGGACTTCGATCGACAGCATCTGTGAGTGAACTGATTGCGAGGGACGGCGGTAGGCGGCACCGCTTCATTGTTACAAATTCCTCCGGCGTCGCTTCGTTATTAAAATTTCCTCGGCGTGGCTTTGTCTTTGAACGGGTCCTCGTCTCTTCTGCAACACCTCCTACAACCACCGCTATCATGATTTTTCCTTTTATTTTTCAGTTTTTTTTTACCGTTGCTGTAGGTTGTTCCAGCTTTCCCAAACAATGAAATAATATTCAAATACTTTTTATCTGATGTCTCCTCTAGCAGCAACACCACGAACCATCTTCGCCGGCTGACAATTTCAATTTATTTTTTGAAAATCCTGTATCCTTGCATAATCTTAAAATCGAAGATTCGAACGGGCCTCCTTCTAGCGCCAAACTGTTGATGTAATTTTCGTAAACGCGATTATGTGACTATAATAACATCGATTACACCAACAATATGTTGAAATAGACAATTATGCGAGGTTTTATGAGTAAGCAGATAG
The DNA here is from genome assembly GCA_026898435.1 of Prunella vulgaris. Classification (NCBI taxonomy): domain Eukaryota; kingdom Viridiplantae; phylum Streptophyta; class Magnoliopsida; order Lamiales; family Lamiaceae; genus Prunella; species Prunella vulgaris. Next base: position 65,348 of record JAPKLY010000582.1, read on the forward strand.
GTCGTATATATAAGCTCGTCGTTCGAGCAGAACTTCGTTACGGTAAAAATTTTGTTTTTTTATTCGTATGAATTCAGTTACATTATATAGAAAATACAAGCTGCTGGATCGTCACCAGCCTGCTTCATCATAGGCTGCTGATCAGCAGCCTGCTTCACTAGAAACTGCTGAACAGCTACCTGCTTCACTATAAGCTGCTGACTCGTCACCAGCTTAACAACTGTTGACTCGTCAGAGTGTTCTTCGACACGGTTCTTTCTTCGTGCTTGATCAATTCTCTTGGACACGTCAATCCGAACTTGATTAATTACTTTCTTTAAGCACGCAGGGACGGATGCACATTGAGGCAAGGTGGGGCAAGTGCCTCACCTCAATTTTTACAATGAAATATCAATTATACCCCTAAAAAAAAATATAAATTACAAAATTACTTAAATTAATATTAGGGATTTCAGCAGTCCCCTAAACAAAATCATACAATTCTTAACTTCTCTAGAGGCCGACGATTTGAATTCACACCCGCCGGACCGCCGATCGCTGTTACGATTGTGAGAAACAACGATTTCTTATCTTTTTATACAGAGAATTGAGATTAAGAGGTAAGAGTTTTTGGCTTTTTTGTATTGTTCTCTAAGTAGATTTGTTTGAAGATTCAAAGTTTGTGTTGTGTGATTTTTAAAATTTTATTATAAAATCTTGTTTTGTTTCTGTGTTATCCCCTTGATTTTTAATTGTAGACGCATATTAAAAGAAGAAAAAGGAACGAAAATATTGATGTTTGAATATTTGGTTTGAAAGTATAGAATTGACGGAAACAGGGGGTAATGGATAATGGAAACAGGGGCTAAGTGCTACTGCCTACAGCCTACTGCTAGTTGGAAACTTAGATGAAAAGTTGGAAACTTAGATGAAAAGTTGGAACTCTTTTTAGTTTTTTAAATAACAATGAAATGGTCAAACCCATGGGAAAATTAGTCTTATGTAAAGGGCCAATTGTAACAAAAAATAATTTAAGGAATTATTGCTTCGTGTAAAACGAATGAGAATATGAATACAAAAAAATTTATGAAAATAGTGAAATTTATATCACAAGTTATATATATTCATATAATTATTTATATTCACCGATATCTAATTATGTGAATTTTATATTATATATAATATTATATTATATGTTTATGTTATATATGTGAATGTAATGTGAACATTTATATTGATATATCAAGCCCTAAGTTAATTTTTATTGCATCTTATTCAGAGTTTATTCCATCTTGTGTAGTGTTTAATTTTTAATATTTATTCCATTTTGATTTTGTACTGTGTTTTATGTTTATTTTAATTTTTATTCCATCTTATAAGTTAATTTTTTTTTTGTTGCAGAGCTATGTCTATACACAAGTATTTTCATAACGTTGATAAACAATCACCTTTTTCTGATTTGCCCGAACTTCCATCAGATCCGGGGAAATAGACCTCGGATTACGGAGTATCATCCTAATATTCGTGAAAGAGTGCGGAGAAATTATTATCTAAATGGTGCTTGCCAACCTAATCTTAAGACGTTTCCTCAAACAGATTTCGGTGGAAAATTGAGAAGATTCAACCGTTTATGGTACAATGAATATAGCTGGTTGGAATATAGCATAGCAAAAGATGTTTGTTTCTGTCTTTATTGTTATCTATTCAAAAATGAATGTGGCGATCAAGGAGACGGTGATACATTTGTGATTGAAGGCTTCAAGGATTTGAAGAATAAACATAAGCTTCATACGCAAGAGGGAAGTACCAACAATGCTCACAATTATGCTATGCGTAAGTGTAGAGATTTGCTCAACCAAAAGCAACACATTGAAACATCTTTTGTTAAAATGACTGATGAAGCAAAAAAAGATTATCGTACTCAGTTAAATGCTTCAATTAATTGTATTAGATGGCTTTTGAAACAAGAACTTGCTTTTCGTGGCCATGATGAGTCTAAGGAATCTGATAATCAAGGCAATTTTTTGGAACTTCTGAAGTTTCTTGCAGACAATAATGAGGAAGTTAGAAGAGTTGCACTTCAGAATGCTCCTAAGAATCTCATGTTGACAGCTCCTCATATTCAGAAAGATATTGTTAATGCTTGTTCATCCGCAACAATGAAAGCTATAATTGATGAACTTGGTGATGGTTTTTTTATGTCCTTCTTGATGATTCTCGCGATGTGTCTACAAAAGAGCAAATGGCGGTAGTCATAAGATTTGTGGATAAGAAGGGTTGTGTGGTTGAAAGAATATTGGGATTCAAGCAAGTTGAGTGTACAAGTGCTCCATCACTTAAAGCGGCACTTGAAGATCTCTTAAATTTGCACGGATTAAATTTATCCATGTTGCGTGGTCAAGGCTATGATGGAGCAAGTAATATGCGAGGAGGGTTTAATGGATTGAAAGCTCTTATCTTGAAAGAAAACAAGACGGCGTATTATGTCCACTATTTTGCGCATCAACTTCAACTTGCTCTTGTAGGTGTGGCAAAAAATCATATTCGTATTTGTGAGCTATATACTTTGATTTCTCATGTGATTAATGTTGTTGGGGGTTCTTGTAAGAGAAAAGATATGTTACGAGAACAACAAGCATCAAGAATTCTTGAAGCCTTGGAAATGAAGAGATTGTTAGTGGGCGAGGATTGAATCAAGAAAACACTCTCATTCGCCCTTGTGATACCCGTTGGAGTTCACATTATGGTACAATTTTGAGCTTAATTAAATTGTTTGGCTCTATAATTGATGTGCTTGGTGTGATTGTAAAAGATGGAACAATACCACTTCAAAGGGGTGAAGCATCACGTTTGAAAAAGGAAATGCTATCTTTTGACTTTGTTTTTTATTTGCATTTGATGAAATCAATATTGGGAATAACACATGATTTATGCAATGCGTTGCAAAGAAGAGAACAAAATATATTGAATGCTATGATTCTTGTAGATGTATCTAAGAATAGACTTCAAGCAATGAGAGATGATGGGTGGAGTTCTTTAGTAGATGATGCATCTAACTTTTGTGCAAAACATGACATTGAAGTGCCGGATATGAATGATATTTTTGTGGGTGGAAAGAGAAAAAGACGAAGAGTTGAAGAGATGACAAACTCTCATCGATATCGTGTGGAGGTCTTTTACACTGTTATTGATGTGCAGTTACATGAGCTAAATGGTCGATTCAATGAGGTAAATACTGAATTGTTACTTTGTGTTGCTGTTCAACTCTTTTGAAGCTTTCAACTTGCAGAAGTTAATTCGTTTATCAGAATTTTATCCAAATAATTTTCAAGGTGTTGAGATATTGGCATTACCGGATAAACTTGAGAATTTTATTATGGATGTGCGTTCAAATATTGATACTTCGAACATAAAAGGTCTTGGCGAGATAGCTCAGATAATGGTTCAAACTAAAAGAAATGGAGCATACCCATTAGTTTACAAGCTTATAACATTAGCCTTGATTTTGCCAGTTGCAACTGCTACAGTGGAAATAACATTCTCAGCTATGAATATTGTGAAGAATCGACTTCGCAACCGAATGGGTGATGAGTGGATGAATGATAATTTAGTGGTGTACATTGAGAATGAAGTGTTCAATTGTATATCTAATGAAACTATCATTAGTAGATTTCAAAGTTGTAATTCAAATTTTTATTTAATTATAAAATTTTTATATATTTTTTATACATATGTCTTTTTATAATTTATTCTACAAAATTATTTGTGCCTTGGCTAAATTAAATTGCTGCGTCCGCCCCTGTAAGCACACACGTCGATTATTTCATTAACACTAAGGACCTAACTCATGACTAAGGTGTAAACAGGGCAAAAGGAAACAATAGAAATCATACGAATTAACATAAATAAATCAAACATAAAGTAGATCATAACAGGAACGATTGAAATAATATGCATAAAACTCAATAAGAACTTCAAATTAAAAATCAAACCAAATTAATCAGTAATCTATAAAAATCTCAAAACAAGAATTAAAGCAAACTAAGAAAATTTGTTTTATCCCCTTCTCTACCTACTGTGCGTAAAAAAAAAAAAATTCTCAAAACCTACTGCATCCTTCTACCCTACTGCCCTAATGGCCTAACTACTGAAGCTTTTGATTCTCCCTCTCATGCGTATGAAACCCTTAAGTAATCTCCCCAGACAGCAAATGGGCCAGATGAAACAATCTCTAAGGCAGCAAATGGGCCTTTCTAAATAGCAACATGGGCTCAACAATTTAAATAAGTGGACTTTCAATTAAATAAAAGCCCAAAACAAAATTGGGAGGGATGTTGCGGTGGGAGGATGCGACTGGCTGGGTGGTGGCAGGGCGTTCGATCTGGTCAGCAAGCTTGCGGTGGGCGCTGGGGCCAAGCGCGCTGGTATGGAGGTGCATTGATGATAGCCTCAGGAGGGAGCGGACAACGCAGGATCGGAGGCCGACAGACGTGGCCGGACGAAGAGGAAATGGTGCCTGCTGTGTTTATCTCGGCGGTGGGTTCCCCGGGCATGGACAGAGGGGGTGAGATCGGAGGAGAAGAAAAGGTCGCGTGCACGGAAATCTGGCGATTGGCGACTGGGGACGACGGCGTCGTGGGGGGCATCACTGTAGATGTGTTGGTGGAGGTGTTGGGGGGCAGTCACCAGAATCTGGGGTTGGTTTGGGTATTGCGGCTGTAACAGGGACGGTAGATGTATGGGTTGTGATTTGTATTGGATCCGAGTGTGGGATGGGAATGTTGGCGGCGGCGGTCATCAGGGCTGCCAAAAACGGGACAATGGCGGCAATAGTGCCAATGTGGGAATGGCTTTTTGGGCAAAGCTGTCGAAAATTCCATCTACGATGACTTCCCATTGAGACCATAGGAAATTGAATTCCTCCTCCGTATCACTGTAATCACGCATCATTGATAATCCACAAGGTCATACTGACTCCTGATACCAACTGACGCAGCGAGAAAGAGATACCATCATAAGATTCGTTGATTCAACCTTTGAATGCCGGATAATATGATTTTCGCGATTAAATGTGTTTATTCCGTTGATTCATAAGAATACCAGAAACAACTATTAAAACACGGAGAAAGGGAATTAAACCCAATTCTTTTCTATTCAATGTTCAACTCCATACAAATCACATAGAACTTCTATTTATAATAACACTACTAGGGTTTCAGGCCTTAAAGTCCTAAAAGCCCGACCCAATAACAATAATATAACATTTAAATAAAATCCTAAACTCAATAAAATATAGAGATAATATCAATTTAATAAATATATTAAATCCATATCTACATCACTTTGACTATGTCAGGTTATTCAGCTTTTGTATCAGGTCCATACATAGGTGGCTTCCTCTCATTGGCTCAACCCTGAAAGTTCTCAGAGTAGTTAAACTGCTCTCTTCAAGTCCTCTGTCACATCTTCAGGTGACTTGGAACATTCTCGTTGTTTAATATAATTGGTCTCTTCGAGTTAAACTAATCTCATTAAATGTTTAGAACATTTAATGCATTAGGGTACTTCATCAGAGAGATTGTAACTCCTCTGTGTTGAGCTAGAACTCAGCTTAGTTGTACTTGGGCGCATGAAGGTCTACTTCTCCACTGGTGGGAGTATTTATTACTTAGGCGTTAAACTAGTTCTTCTTCATAGGCGAGTTTTTGACTCCATCAAGTGGCATGTAGCCAGTTGATCAAACTAACCTGTCAACAAATTTCAACCTCCTAACAAGTAGGCTTTTCTACTAGTCTTTATAACAACAACTTTACAATTACATTTAGGGATTTTGGGATTAAATCAAAACATTATCTCACACATTTTTAACAATATTATTTTATGAATATTTAAAATTATATAATCAAATTTTGCAAAAGTAAACCATTTGAGGTAATATATTCATTTAAGGAAGTTGTTATGTATATTACAAGTATATATACCCGCAAATTTTGTGGTATGAAGTAAAAAATGTATGTATAACATAATTTTTTTTATATTTTTTATTATTAAAATATAAAATATTTTTTTATATATTTTCTATCATTCCATGTTAATTTAAGGGCTAGAGAAGACGATAAAGTAGAATGAAAGAAAATAAGGAGAGATTACAAATTTATAGAAGATATAAAATAAAGTTAATGGATTAGATTAACATACTTGACATATAAAGTGGAGATTAATTCAAAAAATTAGAGTTAATGAGAATAGGAAGATTTTTAAAAAGAAAATTGTGGTTGATTTCATAATTTCATCTTTATATAATATAAAGATATTGGTTAATTTTTTTTTCACATTAATTTTTTTATTAATAAAATTTAATTAAAAAATTCATTTCTTTATTGTCACATCATCACAACATTCAATAATTCACTTACTCATCATCAAAATAATTGAGAATATGACACCAAAGCAAATCAAACTCCTTCTTAGTATACACCTACGCTTATCTTCAAACGACATATCAATGAGATGTGAATTTTATAGCTATGATGATAAATAAGAATTATAAAATTAGATAAGAGATTATTAATTCCTATTAATTATAAAATTGATAAGACATAATTACATAATTATTAATAGTTATCTACAATAATAACTCCCTAGGGTTAAAGTTTTTTTTATCCTATAACTTGTCAAAACTTTGAATTTGGTCCACATCTGATTACACATTTTGATTTTGGTCCTATAAGTTTGAAAATATTTTGATTTTGGTCCTTTTACAAAATTTAATTTTGGTCCTGTAAGTTTGTAAAAGGACAAAGATCAAAATATTTTCAAACTTATAGGACCAAAATCAAAATGTGTAATCTAAAGGACCAAATTCAAAATGAAGCAAAGTTATTGGGCTTATAAATCTTTAATCCCTAACTCCCGGGATTAAAGTTTTTTTTGTCCAATAACTTGTCAAAATTTTGAATTTGGTCCACATCTGATTACACATTTTGATCCTATAAATTAATTCTGTGGACTACTATATATAAAATAATTACACAAATCAAACTCCTTATTAGTATATAGCTACACTTATTCTTCAAACGACATATCAATGATGTGTGAATTTTATAGCTAAGAAGATAAATAAGAATTATAAAATTGATAACAGATTATTAATTCTTATTAATTAGAAAATTGATAAGACATAATTACAAAATAAATTAATAGTTATCTACTATATTAACTCTATACTAAATGAATTTAGTGGACTGCTATATATAAACACATTCATATTATATTTAAACATACATAAAAAGAGAATCACTCAAATATTATTTTCTCAATTAAATTCATACTTTTTCAATATGAAGTCAAATTTTTTAATGTGTTTTACCTTACTGAGTGTGTTTCTCATTGTCATACCAACAATTTATGCAGTCTCGGAAAATACATTAGATAAAGGGAGAATGCTGCAAGGCTCGTGGCCACCAACAATAAGTTGCGTTAGAAAGTGTGGTAATTGCTCGCCATGCAGAGCAGGTTTTTGGGGTAGTGTGTGGAGGTGCTTTTGTGGTGGAAAGATATATCCTCCAAATTAATTTAAATTAAATTATAATAATTGTTGAGTTGAGTATACTTCATTTGTTTAAGTATATTTCATTGAAATAATTTTATTTTACATTTTAGTTGCTCTTATTTCTAATTCAGCACTATTTTATAATAGAGACATCACTTTACTCCCAGCAGTTAACTCTATCTTTTAACACTATAATATTATATTATACTCATTTTAAATAAATTTTTTATTATTTTATAATAGTTTAAATTGAATAAAATTTCCATACAAATTTAAATTAAAAATTTAATATAATATTACAACCTAAATTTAAATTTAAATTAAAAATAAAATTACAATAGACACCAATCATTCCATATTTGTAATCGTTATGTAGGTGTTTGCATTTTATATAGTAGTTCTATTTAATTATAATTATAATATTTTATTTTCAAGTGAATCATTTTATATTTAAAAAATTAATTATATATAAAAGTAAAATGAATACAAAATTATATACAGATAAATAATATATTAATAGTTAGTTAATTTTAAAATTAAATACCCATATATAACTAATTAAAATACATATAAGTTAATTAAAGAGAAAAAAAGTGGGGGAGGGGAACTGGGCGCTGCGCCACAAATGGCGCTCCATGACTCCAAACCACTATGCCTGTACTGGGAGCAAGTATTTTGCTGAAAACCGCTACTCCAGCGCATTGCTGGAGATGGTCTTAGCCCACGGATCTTCTCCATTTCCTGTGAATTTCGAAAATATTATTATATTATAAGATCGATTAAAATATTTTTATAATGGAGAAAATAAAACACACTCAATGAAGATGAACAAATATTTTCTTAATTTGATAAGATATTATTTTTATAATGAGATTTTTCAAAATTAAACTGGATTAGAATTGTATTTTTCATATTAAAGATAGTTGAATATTACTAAATTTTAATTTATAATATGAGTTGAATAAACACACACAATATTAATGGCACTCATAACTGATCATCTATCAATATTTTCATTTCACATGGGAAAATTATAAAATATGAAATTAACCAAATTATTATATATATAGCTATATTTATCGTTCAAACAATTACATATCCACGAGATGTGATTTTATTACTTTGAAGATAAATACGCAATTATAAAATTGAAAGAAAAGCAAACAATAAAGGTATTCTCTTCATTTTCTTACAAAAGTAGTAATAAAATCTAGTCTTTTTTAATTTTAGAAATCTAAATTGTGAGGGAGAGAATGCCAGTCAAAATGGTTAATTAATAAAGTATTTTCACTCAACATTTTGCTAGCATTGGATAGATCATATTCATACAAAACATACTTAATATATACATATTCTTCAGATTTATATAATATATATGAAATATAGTTATTAGAAAATTAAATATTTAAAATTATAAAAAATATTAAATAAAGTTAATAACATTAAATTTAATATTATATGTGATTCATATATATTATTGTATGAATATTTAAAATTATACAATCAAATTTTACAAAAGAAAATCATTTGAGGTAATATATTCATTTAAGGAAGTTGTTATGTATATTACAAGTATATATACAAGCAAATTTTGTGGTATGAAGTAAAAATTGTATGTATATTAAAAAAAATTATATATTTTTTATTATTTAAATATTAATAATTTTATATGATAATCAGTGTTTAATGTCATTTATTAATTTGTTATATTGATTTTATTAAATATTTTTTAAATCAAATATCAAGTTAATCAAATAAGTCAAAATAACTATAATTTATCTCCTAGAAATAGTAATCATTTAGAATAAGATAAATTCATAATATTTAATATATTCTTTATACATAATTAGTAAAGTAAATAAGTAATAAAAAATATTTTGTAATAAAAAACTTTCTATTGCTTAAAGAATTAAAATTAGGGTCAAATTATAAAAAAATTTATAAGATTTAGTTTGTCATATTTGAAAAAAGTTAGGATATATTTAAGACTTATTTTATAATATTTAAAGATAATAAAGAAAAATTTGAATTATAAATATATATTGTATTATCCAGAACCAAAAATTTAAGATTCTTTTGTTGATATTATTATTATGTTAAAAATATTTTATTTTATTGATTATTTATTTCTTTAAGGACACAAAATTTTTAAGGTTGGTTTCTACGTAACAGTTGGTCCACAACAGGAATCACAAGTACTCCTAGCACCGTAACATTGAATTGAATTTGAATAAATTGATGGAATAATTAAAATAATGTCCTAAATAGGCTTTTAAAGTCCTCTAAATTTAAAACAATAATAAATACGACTTAATTACAATTCTTAATTAAGACTTAATTAATAAAATATGATAAATACAAGTTTTAATTAATAAATATAAGATTTAATTTTTTGGATGACATAACGAGCAAAATATTAAATTTTGGAACCCAAAACGAGCCCGAAAAATATCCGATTTCAACACAAAAAATTATATCGCGTCTAAAATACAAAATTAACTAAATTTCCACACCAGTACCCCACATGAGACGTCCAGGTGCTAACAAAATGAGTCAAATTGAAGCTTACACCTTTCCCTAAATTAAGCTTCATGTCTCCAACATCAATTTCAACGCATTCATCTACCCCATACCCACCTTGACTTTCCCCCCATTTTTTCTCTCATTATGGACATCCAATCTCCCTTCCCTTTATATATATGTTGTCTTGAGACTCATTCATTAATTTGGGAAGAAAAACCAAAGAAAAGAGCAAGCAAACATCTCCCTTCCCCATCCTACACAAAGTTTCTGTCATTTTCAACCTAAGGTAGAAGGAATTTTTCTTCTCCCATTTCCAATCATATGAGGTCTCCAATCTTAAGTATCAAGCCATCTAATGAAGTTGTATTGATGTTTTGAAGCCATCTCCAAGCAAAAATGAGCTCTCCTTCTATCTTCTCAATTTCATGAAAGTTCCATCTTCATCTTCTAACTTAACTTTTTTTTATTTTGTTTTAGCTCAAACACAAGGATTTCTTCCAAGGAGCCCTCATTTTCTTCAAGTACTAAAAGATTCAAGTGTTAATGAGGCCATCTAGCTTAAGAAGAGAAGTCTCCAAAGGTTGTAAAACCCCAACTCAAAAAACTTAGTCTTCTTGCAAGTATATGTGAGCATATGTGTTTGTTATTCCATATATTTATTTAGAAATCATGAAACCTTAGGGCTATCTTACTTTTTAATGTTAAAATACTACATGTTCTTCTATTTAAAAGTTTAAGATGCTATGTACTACGTACTCTTCTAATTGGAATATTATATTTTCTTTTAAAGTTTAGAACATTATATTTTCTTGCAAATTTGGAACATCATGTTTTCTTGCTAAGTGTTGAACATCATGTTTTCTTTCTAAGTTTAGAACATCATGTTTTCTTGTCATTTCTAATACATCATGTTTTCTTGCTAAGTTTAGGATGTTATATTCTCTTGTTTGAATTTAGAACTATATGTTTTCTTAAGTGATAAGAATAAAAAGAATAAGACACTAAGTGCTCAAAAGTCCCCTATGGACAACGTGTATAAACTCTAAGAAAATTTCTAAGATGTTCAATAACTGAAATACAACGAATGGTGTTATATTTAAGTGCGAGAATAGTGACGAGAATTTCCAGGTGAAAAGAACTGTGATTATTATTACAAAAGGAAAGCGTTTAAGGTGGGTGTCATTTACTGTATTGCCTTGAGTACTATATGGACTGTTGGTGTATGCGAATGATGTTGACTTCGAGTCAGGTTACGTGGTTACTACATCAATGCTTACGGGTGAAGTATCTCAAATGATATGTAGTGGTCTGGCTTGTATAGCTAGGGGCTGCGGTGAAGAGTGACTATGGGCTGTAAGATGAATGATATCTCAAATGATACGTAGTGATCTGGCTTATGTAGCTAGGCACCGTAGTGAAGAGTGTCTACGGGCCGTACGATGAATGATATTTTACAAAATGATATATTTGTGTACTGTCAATCTGTATAGTAGATTACAAGTTATCCACACTGAGAATTAAAATCCCACCCCCTATACTTTTAAATCTTTTCAGGATATGACGAGGGGAAGTTGTTGGTCCCAGATATAGTAAACATGTGTATGGGGGGAATACACCTTTAATTAAAAAAAATTGCAAACACAACAATTAACAAACACAGTGGACTGGAAAACAGACACATGTAGCATGTGTTATTTTAACAGGGGACTTAGAAGTAGCCTGTTGAAACATCAGAGAGATTGGTGATTGGTACCTTTCCAACTACAAGGTTAGGTAACCTGTGATTTGAATAATTATCAATACTAGTAGGTTAGCTGTGGATAAAGGTCCAAAAGATTAATGAAAAACAATATAAACTGGACTTAACAGTTGAGTGACTTATGAAAGTCTACAGCTGTAGAGTCAGTTTCTGTGAGAATCACAAGGATTTTATGCACTAAAGATTTTAAAACAATGATGAATGTAACAAGGTAATTAAATATGCAGGAGCAAGAATATAAAGAGCAAGAAGTAAATAGACCAGGTTTTATAGTGGTTCAGTGTCTATGAAAAGACAACCTACATCCACTGTTACACCACTCAGGTGCCAAATTCACTGAGAAGTGATCACAAAGATCAAATAAGTAGTTCCCCCCTTAGAACTAGGTTCACTCAGATTCCTATTCTAAAAAGAGATAAACTACCCTATTCATTCAGAATATAACTCACAAAGAGTTTTACAAAACCTCACAAAGAGATATCTACACTAAGTAGAAATAAAATCAGGTGAGGGAACAACAACAAAGGGTATGATTCTTGCTAAGAAAATTCTAACCAACTATCCTATGAATCACAAAGAATAAAAACAGAATAAGCTCTCTCAGAATATGCTGGTTGTAGACTTGCTTAGGTTGAATGCTTGAATGATCGGGGTTGTTGTTGTTGCTTCCTCTGAGGACATCTTCTATTTATAGTTGGATTGGAGTGACTTATCCGTTGGGAATTTCAAATTTGAAATTCAGATAAGGCTCTTCTCTCTCTATTGGCATGTGTGAAGTGGTCCTCATCCTTCACACAGGATAGTACTGATTGTACTATGTCCTTTCTTCAGAATTCTGGCCTTCTTTGTAACTAATCTTCATTA
>JAPKLY010000582.1:78034-115092 GCA_026898435.1 Prunella vulgaris
ACTTCATCTTCAAACGGTTCTTTGCAGCTGTAGAGTCTTCAACCTTGAAGTTGTAGAGTCCTGTCAATATGAAAAATCAGCTGTAGAGAAACCTTATAGCTGTAAGGTCATGTCTTGACTGTATAGTGATCAAATATACAATTGTAGACTTCTCTTACAACTATATGTTTCAAACACCAATTTCCTTGACAAAGTGTTAGTCAAATATCAGTTTTAACATATTATTTTGCACACATCAAAATCTAAAACAAGGTACTAACAGTTACATTGTACATACTGAAATAAGTAACATGTTAGTTAGCCTATCCTGCCCAAGAAAAAGATATGAGACTTAAATAGTTGACTACTTCAGCAAATGTCTTCATAGCTTTGAAAAGGTTGGTTCCAGTCCATACTGATTAAAGACCATAGTCTTTATTTCAGCCTTCTTCTTAATCATCTCAAGGGCATGTCCCCTCAGTCCTAACTGGTCACAGAAAATAAGCTATTAATTTACTTATGATCTCTCCCAAATTGACCTTCTCAGAAGCATCAGTAGGGGCAGATACTAAATATATGTAACTGAAAACACTTAGGAAACAATAGATTTTTCGAGTGTTTTCTTTTGTTCTTTGAGAGTTGAATGCTTGAGTTCTTGCAGAGAAACTTTGAGCTGGATAACTTCCACTGAAGCTTGTGCGAGGTGTGTTCACAATATTTTTGTTAAGATAAAAACCTTTCTATTCATATATAAAAATATATGTACATGTCCCCAAGGCTTTACAAAATAATAGTTTAACATCTTATGAAGTACTTTCTTCTTGCTATCTAATTGGAGCATATGCCCATGCCCCCAGCTCGAATTGGTGGTTCCTCTCCAACATAATTACTATCTTCATCCTCCAAGTTGGCAACTTCATTTTGTTGGCGAGGTGAAAGTTAATTTTCTCGTTCTCTCTTCGAAGGACCTTGATCAGTATTTCCCCGCCTTGATGCTGGCCATTTTACAAATTCATTCAACCTCCCTTCGTCAAACAACTTCCATAGTTGCCTGAGGAGATCACGACATTTGCTTGTATTATGACCAGGGCTATCGTGATAGGCACATAATCGTTTGTCATCGGCCTGGCTTGGCACGTTCCGTAGTGGGCGATGAGGTTCAAGCATATCCCTATCTAATGGCGTTGAAGATGTACGCTAGAGTTTGATTGAATTTTGTAACAATATTTACCTCCTCTCCTGCGTCGAATCTTTTGGAGGTGTCTGTAGTCTTAGATGCTCGATCTCTATTGTTCTTTTTTAATGGAGATGACTTCTCTTGCTTTTCCTCCACTTTTACCTCTCTCAATCTCTGGGCCAATAGTTTCTAACGGTTAATGATTTCACCTACTCGTCTTCTATATTCCGCATATGTAGTGGGGAGGTCCTTTGTAAGATTATTGAACATGGGGGAATCTCACCTAAATCCTCCAAGTAGAGAATAAAGTGCTAGCTCGTCGCTGACAGGCTCACCACTGAGGATGATCTCATCAATTCTATCAATGTATTGTTCGTCCCCCTCATTCTTTTGCTGTCGAACTCTCATCAACTAATTGCGACTTTTAGACTTGTTGATTTTTGCAGCAAAGTATGATACGAATTTCTCCCCCAACTCAGAGAAGCTATGGATGGTATGTGGAGCAAGATTCACGTACCATTTATGGGCTAATTCACCCAGAGTGAGAGGGAATTAACTGCACTTTGTTGCATCCGTTGCACCTCGGCATGTCTTGTAAATTCTGTATTTGGAAAGATGTTTCTCTGGATCAGTCTTCCCTCATAGAGGGAAGCTTGAAAGGGAATTATCTTTGATTGCACGGGAGCCTCTTCCAGCTCGATGGCCAATGGCTCATTGTCCGAGTTTAAACATTTAGAGTGTACACCCCTCGATTCCACCTTGCCCTCTACCTCGGCTAGCCTTTTTTGTAAGGCTTAGAGGAGGGATTGTTGGTTGTTCAGCACAGCCGCTGGTCTCACCATCTCAACAGCAGGTTCTCCAAGATCATAGTAAGGAAAATCCCCTGGGTCCAATCGATCATGAACCGAAATTCGGGGCTGGTTGCATCTTAGTAAAGCGCTTTGAGCAAAGCTCCTTTGTTGTCTGGCTTAGTTACCAGGCTCTATTCCTCTTGAATAAGATATTTGCATCGGAGTGTAGTTGGATGATCTTGTCAGTGACTCAGGGAAGGAAGACACGTTTGGTATTTCCCGATTGGTAGGCCATGAAGAAGATCTTTTAGAAAGATCGGAACCGAGTCCATTAAAAACCGACTGCGGACGGGATTCCATTGCTTGCACATGACTTTCTCCCTGATGCTCATTCGTTTTTCTCACCATGTGTTGGCGGAAATTATAGCTTTTCCTGGGAGCAGAGGATGAGCTCCTTGCTGCTCTCATTTCTTTTACTTTTTGCCGGAGCTGCCGGACGTATGAGTCCACTTGTTCAGGAGATTCGAAGTTTTTCATCGGAATAGGCATCAATTCCCTTGTCCGATGCTCGGGCGTTGACTGACCACGCTCAGCCACTGGGGCATAGTCAGGGGTGAATGAGTTTCAGTAGTCGAATTCTCCTCTGGAGCTGTCATGGAGTATCCAGCAGAAGTATTGGGCAAAGCATTACGAGAAGTGGCAGCATCCTTCGATTTTGTCATGTTCTTGAGAAATTTGTTGATTTCCTTTGAAGGTCATTTGAAGGTTTGAAGATGAACTTCAAAATCTGGGTTTCAAACTTGAAGATTTGAAGATGAACTTCAAATTCTATGATGAAGATTTGGAGATTACCCTCCTTCTACTATATGAACTCTATACTAAATGAATTTAGTGGACTGCTATATATAAACACATTCATATTATATTTAAACATACATAAAAAGAGAATCACTCAAATATTATTTTCTCAATTAAATTCATACTTTTTCAATAGGAAGTCAATTTTTTTAATGTGTTTTACTTTAATGTGTGTATTTCTCACTGTCATACCAACAATTTATGCAGCCTCGGAAAATACATTAGATAAAGGGAGAATGCTGCAAGGCTCGACGCATCCAAGTTGCGTTGGAAAGTGTGGTAATTGCTCGCCATGCACAGATGGTTTCTTTATTGGAGGTGTGTGGAGGTGCGTTTGTGGTGGAAAGTTATGGCCTCCAAATTAATTTAAATTAAATTATAATAATTGTTGAGTTGAGTATACTTCATTTGTTTAAGTATATTTCATTGAAATAATTTTATTTTACATTTTAGTTGCACTTATTTCTTTGTTACAAATATATATATATACTCTCTTTCTAATTCAGCTCATATTATTAGCCCACGGATCTTCTCCATTTCTTTCTCTCTATTTCCTGTGAATTTCGGAGAGAGATGGACCCAAAATTAAAATAATTAATAAAAATACATTTTTTTATTATCCATGATAAAGACCCCACTCCATGTATTATGTCTATCTCTCTCCTAACTTTAGGAGAAATTTATACAAAGAAGTGGAATGGATCAGGACTCATACTGTTATAAGATGGATTAAAATATTTTTATAATGGAGAATATAAAACACACTCGATGAAGATGAACAAATATTTTCTTAATTTGATAAGATATTATTTTTATAATGAGATTTTTCAAAATTAAACTGGATTAGAATTGTATTTTACATATTAAAGATAGTTGAATATTACTAAATTTTAATTTATAATATGAGTTAGAATAAATACACATAATATTAATGGCACTCATAACTGATCATCTATCAATATTTTCATTTCACATGGGAAAATTATAAAATATGAAATTAACCAAATTATTATTTATATAGCTATATTTATCGTTCAAACAATTCCATATCCACGAGATTTGAGTTTTATTACTTTGAAAGATAAATACGCAATTATAAAATTGGGAGAAAAGCAAACAATAAAGGTATTCTCTTCATTTAATTTCTTACAAAAGAAGTAATAAAATCTATCTTTTTAATTTGAGAAATATAAATTGTGAGGGAGAGAGTACTCTTTAAACAAATAGTGCCAGTCAAAATGGTTAATTAATTAAGTATTTTCACTCAACATTTTGCTAGCATTGGATACATCATACATTCATATAAAACATACTTAATACATATTCTGCAGATTTATATAATTTGAAATTAATATAGTTATATAGGAAAATTATTTATAATTATAAAAAATATTAAATAAAGTTAATAACATTAAATTTAATATTATATGTGATTCATATATATTATTGTATGAATATTTAAAATTATACAATCAAATTTTACAAAAGAAAATCATTTGAGGTAATATATTCATTTAAGGAAGTTGTTGTGTATGTTACAAGTATATATAAGCAAATTTTACTGTATGAAGTAAAAATTGTATGTATATTTAAAAAAATTATATATTTTTTATTATTTAAATATTAATAATTTTATATGATAATCAGTGTTTATGTCATTTATATAATTTGTTATATTGCTTTTATTAAATATTTTTTAAATCAAATTTCAAGTTAATCAAAATAATTATAATTTATCTCCTTGATATAGTAATCATATAGAATAAAATAAATTCATAATATTTAATATATCTTTATATATAATTATTAAATTAAATAAGTAATAAAAATATTTTGTAATAAAAAACTTTCTATTTATCATGCTTAAAGAATTAAAATTAGGGTCAAATTATAAAAAAAAAATTATAAGATTTAGTTTGTTATATTTGTAAAAGTTAGGAAATATTTAACACTTATTTGATAATATTTAAAGATAATAAAGAAAATTTTGAATTATAAATATATATTGTAATAGCCAGAACCAAAAACTTAAGATTCTATTGTTAATATTTTTATTATTATGTTAAAAATATTTTATTATATTCATTATTTATTTTTTTAAGGACACAAAGTTTTAAAGGTTGGTTTCTACGCAATAGTTGATCCAAAACCGGAACCGCAAGCACTCCTAGCACCGTAACATTGAATTGAATTTAAATAAGTTGATGGAATAATTAAAATAAGGTTCTAAATAGGCTTTTAAAGTCCTCTAAATTTAAAAGAATAATAAAATATGACTTACTTACAATTATTAATTAAGACTTAATTAATAAAATAAGATAAATACAAGTTTTAATTAATAAATATAAGATATAAATTTTTGAATGACATAACGAGCAAAATATTAATTTTTGAAACCCAAAACGAGCTCGAAAAAATATCCGATTTCAACTCCAAAAATTATATCGCGCATAATAATACAAAATTAACCAAATTTCCACACCAGTACCCCCACATGAGATGTCCAGGTGCCGAAGAAATGAGTCAAATTGAAGCTCACACCTTTCCTGAAATTAAGCTTCATGTCTCCAACATCAATTTCAACGCATTCAACTACCCCATACCCACCTTGACCTTTTCCCCCTTTTTTCTCTCATTATGGACGTCCAATCTCCCCCTCCCCTTTATAAATATGTTGTCTTGAGACTCCTTCATTCATTTGGGAAGAAAAACCAATGAAAAAAAGCAAGCAAACCTCTCCCTTCCCCATCCTACACAAAGTTTCTGTCACTTTCAACCTAAGGGAGAAGGAATTTTGCTTCTCCAATTTCCAATCAAAGGAGTCTCCAATCTTAGGTATCAAGTCATCTATATGAAGTTGTATTGATATTTTGAAGCCATCTCCAAGCAAAAATGAGCTCTCCATCTATCTTCTCAATTTCATGAAAGTTCCATAGTCATCTTCTAACTTAACTTTTTTTTTTTAGCTCAAACACAAGGATTTCTTCCAAGGAGCCCTCATTTTCTTAAGTACTAAAAGATTCAAGTGTTAATGAGGTCATCTAGCTTAAGAAGAGAAGTCTCCAAAGGTTGTAAAACCCCAACTCAGAACACTTAGTTTTCTTGCAAGTATATGTGAGCATATGTGTTTGTTATTCCATACATTTAGAAATCATGAAACCTTTGGGCTATCTTACTTTTTAATGTTAAAATACTACATGTTTTTCTATTTAAAAATTTAAGATGTTATGTACTACATACTCTTCTAATTGGAATATTATATTTTCTTGTAAAGTTTAGAACACTATATTTTCTTGCAAAAGTTTAGAACATCATGTTTTCTTGTCATGTCTATCACATCATGTTTTCTTGCTAAGTTTAGGACGTTATATTCTCTTGTTTGAATTTAGGACTATATTTTTTCATAAGTGATAAGAATAAAAAGAATAAGATAGTAAGTGCTTAAAAGTCCCCTTCAGACAACGTGTATAAACTCTAAGAAAATTTCTAAGATGTTCAATAACTGAAATACAACGAATGATGCTAGGTTTAAGAGCGAGAATAGTGACGAGAATTTCCAGGTGAAAAGAATGGTGATTATTATTACTAAAGGAAAGCGTTTAAGGTGTGTGTCATTTACTGTATTGCCTTGACCACTATATGGGCTATTGGTGTATGCAAATGAAAATATTTTTACCTTCGGATCGGGTTACGTGGTTATTACATCAATTCTTATGGGTTAAGTATCTCAAATGATACGTAGTGGTCTGGCTTGTGTAGCTAGGCGCTGCGGTGAAGAGTGCCTACGGGCTGTAAGATGAATGATATCTCAAATGATACATAGTGGTCTGACTTATGTAGCTAGGCGCCATAGTGAAGAGTGCCTACGGGTTGTACGATGAACTATGGGACTTTGTGGCTATGAAAAATATTTTACAAAATGATATGTTTGTGTACTGTCAAGCTGTATACACTAATACAAATTTACACTTAGAGAGCTCTAATAAGAGATATTAGAGCTCTCTAAGAGACAGCTATCTAAGTAAACCCCCCCACTTAGAGAGCTGTTAATAACAGCTCTCTAAGTCTAAAGCCACTTAGAGAGCTGTTATTTATGGCTTTTTAATTGGAAAGTTTACTTAGATAGCTGTCTCTTAGAGAGCTGTTATTAGAGCTCTCTAAGTATAAATTTGTATTAGTGATAGTAGCGTATAAGTCATCCACACTTAGAATTATAATCTCACCACCTATATTTTTAAATCTTTTCAGGATATGATTAGGGGATGTTGTTGGTCCCAGATATAGTAAACATGCATGTGTATGGGGGGAATACACTTTTAACTAAAAAAAAACTTTTACAAACACAACAATTAACAAACACATTAGAGTGGAAAACAGACACATGTAGCATATGTTATTTAACAAGGGACTTAAAAGTAGCCTGTTGAAACATCATAGAGATTGGTGATTAATACCTTTCCAACTGCAAGGTTAGGTAACATGTGGGTTGAATAATTATCAATACTTGTAAGTTAGCAGTGGATAAAGGTCCAAAAGATTTTTCACCCTTGAAAAGATTTTCACAATAACACACACAAATGAATAAAGCAGTAAATGATATAAACTATTTATAGTGGTTCGGAGTTAAACTCTCATATATCCACTTTTCCTGATTTAACAGGAGAATTCCCTGATTTAGAGTGCCAAGGTACACTAATCAAGAACACATCTTAGTCTTGATCCCTAGGATTAGCATGAGTCCTAGTCCTCTCCAGATTTCAGACTGAGTAAAATTCTAAGTTTACTTTCAGACTACTATCCATGTAAACTTCTCAGCTTTGGCTTTAAGTGAGTCCCAACTTGTTTGAGATAGCCCTTGACAATGAGTAACAATTTCTGGGCTTGGACTATCTCAGTAGGCTTCTAAGGATGTTTCAGTGTAAGCCTAGTATACATAGTAGAACTCTAAGTAACTGAAAACACTTGGGAAACAATAGATTTTTCGAGTGTTTTCTTTTGTTCTTTGAGAGTTGAATGCTTGAGTTCTTGCGGAGAAACTTTGAGCTGGATAACTTCCACTGAAGCTTGTGCGAGGTGTGTTCACAATAATTTTGTTAAGATAAAAAACTTTCTGTTCTTATATAAAAATATATGTACATATCCCCAAGGCTTTACAAAATATTAGTTTAACATCTTATGAAGTACTTTCTTCTTGCTATCTGATTGGAGCATATGCCCATGCCCCCAGCTCGAATTGGAGGTTCCTCTCCAACATAATTACCATTTTCATCCTCCAAGTTGGCAACTTCATTTTGTTAGCGAGGTGAAAGTCAATTTTCTTGTCCTCTCTTCGAAGGACCTTGACCAGTATTTTCCAGCCTTGATGCTGGCCGTTTAACAAATTCATTCAACCTCCCTTCGTCAAACAACTTCCATAGTTGCTTGAGGAGATCACGACATTTGCTTGTGTTATGACCAAGGCTATCGTGATAGGCGTAGAATCGTTTGTCATCAGGCTGGCTTAGCACATTTCGTAGTGGGCGAGGAGGTTCAAGCATATCCCTATCTAATGGCGTTGAAGATGTACGCTGGAGTTTGATTTAATTTTGTAACAATATTTACTTCCTCTCTTGCGTCAAATCTTTTGGAGGTATCTATAGTCTTAGATGCTCGATCTCCATTGTCCTTTTTGAATGGAGATTACTTCTCTTATTTTTCCTCCACTTTTACCTCTCCCAATCTCTAGGCCAATAGTTTTTAACGGTTAATGATTTCACCTGCTCGTCTCCTATATTCCGCATATGTAGTGGGGAGGTCCTTGGTAAGATTATGGAACATGGGGGAATCTCCCCTAAATCCTCCAGGTAGAGAATGAAGTGCGAGCTCGTCGCTGACAGGCTCACCACTGAGGATGATCTCATCAATTCTATCAATGTATTGTTCGTCCTACTCATTCTTTTGTTGTCGAACTCTCATCAACTAATTGCGACTTTTAAAATTGTTGATTTTTGCAGTAAAGTATGATACAAATTTCTCCCCCAACTCACAGAAGCTATGGATGGTATGTGGAGCAAGATTCACGTACCATTTATGGGCTAATTCACCCAGAGTGAGAGGGAATTGACGGCACTTTGTTGCATCCGCTGCACCTCGGCCTGTCATGTAAATTCTGTATTTGGAAAGATATTTCTCTGGACCATTCTTTCCCTCATAGAGGGAAGCTTGAAAGGGAATTATCTTTGATTGCATGGGAGCCTCTTCTAGCTAGATGGCTAATGACTCATTGTCCGAGCTTAAACGTTTAGAGTGTACACCCCTCGATTCCACCTTGCCCTCTACCTTGGCTAGCCTTTTTTGTAAGGCTTGGAGGAGGGATTGTTGGTTGTCCAGCACAGCCGCTGGTCTCACCATCTCAACAGCAGGTTCTCCAAGACCATAGTAAGGAAAATCCCCTGGTCCCAATCGATCATGAACCGAAATTCAGGACTGGTCGCGTCTTAGTAACACGCTTTGAGCAAAGCTCCTTTGTTGTCTGGCTGATTTACCAGGCTCTATTCCTCTTGAATAAGAGATTTTGCATCGGAGTGTAGTTGGATGATCTTGTCAGTGACTCAGGCAGGGAAGACACGTTCGGTATTTCCCGATTGGTAGGCCATGAAGAAGATCTTTTAGAAAGATCAGAACCGAGTCCATTAAAAACTGACTGTGGACGGGATTCCATTGCTTGCACATGACTTTCTCCCTGATGCTCATTCGTTTTTCTCACCTTGTGTTGGTGAAAATTATAGCTTTTCTTGGGAGCAGAGGATGAGCTCCTTGCTGCTCTCATTTCTTTTACTTTTTGCAGGAGCTGCCGGAGGTATGAGTCCACTTGTTCAGGAGATTCGAATTTTTTCATTGGAATAGGCATCTATTCCCTTATCCGATGCCCGGGCGTTGACTGAGCACGCTCAGTCACTGGGGCATAGTCAGGGGTGAATGAGTTTCAGTAGTCGAATTCTCCTCTGGAGCTGTCTTGGAGTATCCAGTAGAAGTATTGGGCAAAGAATTTTGAGAAGTGGCAGCAGCCTTCGATTTTGTCATGTTTTTGAGAAATTTGTTGATTTCCTTTGAAGGTCATTTGAAGGTTTGAAGATGAACTTCAAAATCTGGGTTTCAAATTTAAAGATTTTAAGATGAACTTCAAATTCTGTGATGAAGATTTGAAGATTACCCTCCTTCTAGCGCCAATTGTTATTACCTGATTATTTTTGTATGTGGCTGAGATCAGGATAACAATAATATGAAAATACTCGATTAATCTTGTGGAATAAATAAAGAATACCGAGATTTATCCAGGTATTATATTGCAAGAGCTGGGACTTATGTAAAGTCTATTGATTATGTAAAGATTCAAATCCTTACAATGGTAGCCTTAAAACCATATTTATAGAGTATTCTAAATAAGGCACGTGCATCAATTACTCTGTATTAGTCAACAAAACCGTTTATTATGAAAAGTTTTCCATAATAAATGCCAGCTTCCATGTTTGGCCTTTTATCGGCACTAATTATGCTGCATATTTGGCGTAATTCCTGTAATTACTCTCGGTGTGTTGACATAGGGTATGCTCGTGCTCGTTGACATGTCCCTTGCTCGTGCTAGTCGACATGTACCTTGCTCGTGCTTTTCCACAGGTACTTTGCTCGTGCTCATCGATATGTACCTTGCTCATGCTCATTGACATGTACCTTACTCGTGCTCGTCGATATGTATCTTACTCGTGCTCGCGCCCCAAGCTTTGCAACATCGAGTTTGAGCATCATATAATAATATATTGGCATGAGCCCATATTATTAAATTATTGCTGCCACAACATAACTCATCTGTGTTGAGCTAGAACTCAACTTAGTTGTACTTGGGCGCATTAAGGTCTACTTCTCCACTGGTGGGTGTATTTATAACTTAGGCATCAAACTAGTTCTTCTTCATAGGCGAGTTCGACTCCATCAAGTGGCATGTAGCCAGTTGAACTTACCTGTCAACAAATTTCAACCTCCTAACAAGTAGGCTTTTCTACTAGTCTTTATAATAACAACTTTACAATTACAGTTAGAGATTTTGGGATTAAATCAAAACATTATCTCACACATTTCCGATAATATTATTTTATGAATATTTAAAATTATATAATTAAATTTTGCAAAAGTAAACCATTATAGGTAATATATTCATTTAAGGAAGTTGTTATGTATATTACAAGTATATATACCAGCAATTTTGTGGTATGTGTTGATAAAAGAATATAAGCTTAATGGTTAAAGGGTAATCAAGATATAAACGAGTCAAAGTACAAACTACCCGCCGTATGCTGACCCAATTGCTCGTCGGCATGCTCGCCTAAGCCCAAGGGTGACAAGGCAACGAGCCTACGTGGCCACTTCCCAGTTGCTCGCCTGAGTGCTCGCCGAGCTGCTCGCCAGCTGTTCGCCCAAGCCCTGGTGTAACGAAGCAATAAGCCCACGAGGCCAGAACCCGGTTGCTCGCCTACTTGCTCACTGATATGCTCGCTCGGCCTGGAGGTGGTAAGGCATCAAGCCTTGTGACCCAGCATAAGGTGTTCGCCACCATGCTCGTCTATCTGCTCGCCACCCAGCTCGCTCAGCCCGAAGGGGACTAGGCACCAAACTATGAAGACAAGTCTAAGATGGTTGCCCGCTTGCTCGCCGCACTGCTCGTCAGCCTGCTCGCCCTTCGTCCGTAGGGATGAGAACACAAGATGTCTAAAGAACCTACAGGAAGTGTATAAAGAGGTTAGGTTAAAGTTAGTGGCCATTTAGCTTAGAAATATGCCATATCACCCTAGAACGGGTATAAATAGAGGAAATAACCTCATTTGTAAGGATCTGAATTTCGAAACATAAGAAATACACTACAAATTTCTCTCTCTACATTTCTCTCTACAACTCACATTATAATTTCAAAATCATATCTTTGATTATTGATTGAGCAATTTTGTATGATTAATTAGCCACATAAACTTTCAATTAGCAAAATTGCTCAACAATTTGGCGCTAGAAGAAGGGCCTCCAAACCTCCGTCGATCAAAGAATTCTAAATTCGTTCTTCATTTTCCCAAGAACACCCTTCAAATTTTAGTAAGTCTTAAGAAATTCTTCAAGTGTGAGTGTTTTCGAGAACAATTATTGTTCTAAAAAATACGAGCTAGAAAAGATTTTCTTAGAAACTCCTTCCCTACACACGACTCTTACCCGAAATAATGACGAGACAAATGTACGAGGTTTCCAATGATGAATCCCGAACCACATCAACAAGCCAGAGATGGAAGGGAAAGAAACCTTCGGGACGCCATCAAACTGAACCAACCCGAGTCCCTGCATTACCGGCGGTCCCGGAGAGACCCCAGATTGAAGCAACCATCGAGTCGATGGTCAGAACCCCAGAGGACATCGAGAGGGCGATGGCTACACTCAAACAGATGCAAAGGCAACAGATGGTAGTAGCTCGTCAGCCTGTGATTCAAGTAGCTCAGACGGAGACAAGGCACGAGACGAGAACAAGCTACCACGCCCAGGAGGAAGAGGCGAGTAGTGGACGTGTCACCCCGAAAAACTCAAAGGGCAAACAAAAAATGTGTGATCGCCTTGGACCGCAACCCAGACGATCAGACCAGCTGGGCGAACAATGGAGCAGCCCGCACATCATGAGGGGTCCCAAGGAGATAGGCACAGCAATCCTAGCTACCATTCGGAGGGTGGGAGATCCGCGCACTCGCAACATCAAGAGCCTTGTCAGTCTGATGAAAGGCACCAACGCAGGCCCTTCCAGGAAAGACTGAGGAGACTGGCGTCCGAGAGGTTGGGCCCTAACGCTGCGAGCAACCTCCAACAACCTCATAGGGAAATCGCCCGAAGTGAGGGACTACCGGGGGCAGCACGTCAATATGAGGTGCACCCGGAACAGCCTCGAAGAGGGGGATCATCTCGGGGGTCATCAGTTTTGGAGATTGAAAAACTTAAGAAGGCGGTGGAAGACTTGCAGCAACAAGTGGCCGCCAAGGATAAGGCTGAAACATACACATCCCTCCCCATTTCACCACTATCAACAACCATCCTTACAACACCGATCCAGAAGAAGATGCAGTTTCCATTACTAGTGTTGTACGAGGGAGAGTCTGACCCCAAGGTCCATATCTCGAAATATGCTGATTACATGATCTCCATGGGGGCATTAGACGCAACTCAATGCAGGAACTTTCCTCTAACCTTAGGGGACCGTGCTCACAGATGGTTCTCCGCATTGACACCCGGGTCTATTCAGTCATTTGGCCAGTTGACCCGAGAATTCTTATCCCACTTCTCGGGATTCAGAACGTATCTGACGCAAAAGCACCGACTGGCCAACATTTCACAAGGGGCCGAGGAAACTGATCAGCAATATCTTGAACGCTTCGATAAGATCCTTTTGGAAGGTGAGTCGGTCAGCGATGATACTAAAGTTGTTGCTGTTATGGCAGGACTGCATAAAGGAACGGACCTATGGAGGGAGATGCATTTATCTTGTCCAAGTACGTACGCCGAGTTTCGCCATAAGGCCGGAGTATATGTAGCAATGCAAGAAGCCATGGTAAAACAGTTAGGCACGGAGACTGACGACAAAAAGAGTAGTAAGAAGCCTAGTGGCAGTGGTTACAAAGCTCCGAAGAATCCAAAGTCGTTTGGAGATACTATGGAGTACAAAGAAAAGCTTAATCAGGTGTTGGCTACCACGATTGATCATGTGTTCACGGCAGTAAAAGACCAAGACATGCTGGCAGCTCCCCGGAGGATCAGACAAGATAGAAGCAAGCTAAACCCGAACAAATTCTGTGCATACCATCAGAGTATCGGACATTTCACCAGCGAGTGCCATGATCTTCTAAAATAGTTATGGAAGTTCTATGAAGACGGAAAGCTTGTAGAATTTGTCAAGAAGGCGCCGAGGAAAAGGCAACGACAATCGAGACAAGGGGATTCAGATGATGAGGATAGTGACGAGACGGAAAGGGTGCCAAATAGGCAAGTACGAAGAGGTCCCCCAGCTATGCCAACACACCAGGAGCCCAACCGCGAGATCCTCGTACTTGAGGAGGTTGGCTCTGCTGGAGGAATGGTTGACTGCCGCCCAGCATCTAAAAGGCAAAAGAAGGCAAAGATTCGGGCGGTCAATCAGGTACAAGAATCCGGGTCTGGGTCAAAGGTGCCGACTAAACCAACTGCAGATTTGGTGTCTTCACAGTCAGACCTTGAAGGAATCCTAACGCCACACAACGACTCTTTGGTCATCAGCGCAAATATTATGAACACAAGAGTACATCGACTGCTAGTGGATATTGGAGCTTACATGAATATCCTGTTTAAGAAGACACTAGACCAGTTAGGAGATTACGAATCCTATATAGAGGATTGTAATCTTAAAATAGTGGGATTCGGAGAGGCTGTGACCATCCCACTAGGTGTAATAAGACTGACTGTAGAAATTGTAGCGCTTGAGGACCCGGAAAGGATGATGACTAGGTTGTTAGATTTTCTAGTCGTAGATCAACCATCGACCTATAAAGGGTTCCTCGGCCGTCCTTTCATTTCAGAATTTAAAGCCGCATGTTCTAATTACTACTATTGCATCAAATTTCCAACTTTAAAAGGTGCATGTACAGTTAAAGGAGATCAAAAGAAGGCACGAGAATGCCTGTTGACTCTAAAGAAACCTATCACTCATGTGCTGGTCTATGAAGACGTAATACCACCAAGGATGAAAATATCGCAAAATATCGCGGATATATCGCAGATATATCGCAAATTTTGAGTATGTGATATGGATATTGGGGTACAATGTATTTTTTACAAAGTATCGTGGATATATCGCAAAATATCGTAAAATATCGATATCGGTTCACTCGTAGTACAAAATTAATTGAAAATCGGGAAATATCGCAGATATATCGCAAAATATCGCACTACATAAAAAATCGCAATTTTTTCTTTTTTTATATTTTTATACAATTTTCAAAATGATATTTTTTTTTTAGTGATTGTATATTCTTTCATGGTTTTATTTTTATAATTATATTTTTTTTATTGGGCACTGATCATAGTGATATGTCTCAAGATTCATATGCTTCTGACACACATTCGAGTTCACAATTTGGTTGGAATACTCGAAATGTGTTTCAGCATCAATTTTCATATCAACAAATTCACTGGGTTAGTGCACACTATCCAATCTATGGTGAAACAGTTGGAAGCGATAGAGAAACATATGAATGACATGTGCATAACTATATGCAGGATTATTCTAATGCAATGAGTTGGTACCAATATTGTTTGGAAAAAGATGGGATTCCATCTTCTACATTTGAACCTCATTGGTCATCATTTTGGTACTAAATGTATTGTATCATGTAATTCAAATCATCTTTTATTGTTTATGTATTATATTATTAATTAATTAATGCCAGACAATGATTATATAGTCCATTATCTATTTATTTGCTTTAAACATGTCAATTTTTTTGTGATCTTAAATGAAACATATGGATAATAACATGTTATAATAATCCCTAAAATTTCATATTAAATTTCCAAAAATTTTAATAAAATTTCCGTTATTTTTCTATTTTTTTTGCGATATCGATATGCGATATCGATATATCCATCGATATTTCCGTAAATTTAAGGTTGCGATATTACTTGCGATAGCGATATTTTCATCCTTGAATACCACAACCTTCCCCAGATGAACCAAATATCTTGGATGCTATCTCCGTTGATACCGAAATGATAGAAGTCGATCAAACACGGGAAGAGATGGAGGTAGACAACACACCTTGGCAAACCCAACAGACTGGGGGGCAGGAAGAAAGTAACTCGAAAGATCAAGATCATGCACCAGCAACCGTTGCTGAAGCAAGTGGAGATGTGGAGTTAACACCTGAGAGTCAGACGAGAACATCAGAGGACATCGAACCTCGGTTGGGTTACGAGCCGGTCCCGATAGAGATGGACATACATCTCGAAGGACCCATTGAAGACCCGAGATGGAAGGATAAAAAACGACGTGCCACTCCAGTCGAAGACTTGAGGTCCATACAGGTAGATCCCAATAAAAAGGACTTAGAACTTTTTATTGGAGCGGAGTTGGAAGAACTTTATAGAAGCAGAATGGAAGAATTCCTTCGGGCCAATCTCGACGTGTTCGCATGGTCACATGAAGACATGACGGGTATACCGGTGGAACATGCATGTCACCGTCTAAACATTGACCCCATGAAGAAGCCCGTTAGAAGAAAGTATGGACCAGATAAGTATGAAGAATTAACCGGCGAGGTGAAGAAGCTTTTGGACAACAAGCTTATAAAAGAAGCATTATCTCCTCAGTGGGTGGGAAATCCCATCCTGGCCAAGAAACCGAATGGAACGTGGAGGCTCTGTATCAACTTTACAGATCTCAACACCGCGTGTCCAAAGGATAACTTCCCCTTGCCTCACATCGACCAGCTGGTAGATAATACGGCGGGACATGAACTAATGACATTTATGGATGCCTTTGCAGGTTACCATCAAATTGTCATGCATCCTGATGACCAGGTTCATACGGCTTTCTACACGAACAACAATATGTTATGTTGGAAAAGGATGCCCTTCGGGTTGATCAACGCCGGCGCCACATACCAAAGACTAGTCAACAAGATGTTTGACCAACATATTGGCGATACAATGGAGGTCTACGTCGATGACATTGTGGTGAAAACCCTTAGAAAAGAAGACCATCTGGAACACCTCAAACAAGCGTTCGACATCATGAGAACTTATAACATGAAGCTCAACCCGAAGAAGATCAGTTTTGGGGTACAATTTGGAAAATTTTTATGGCATCTGGTGAGTCAGCGGGGAATAGAAGTTAATCCCACACAAGTCAAATGCATCCTAGAGATGGGACCACCAAAAGATGTACCAGTTGTTCAAAGACTCACGGGATGTCTTGCGGCGCTGAACAGATTCATATCCAGATCGTGGGATAAGAATAAGTCATTCTTCGAGTCCATCAAAGGCAAAGGCATATGCAAGAGGACCGGGAAGACTAACTACGTCTGGACCGATGCTTGCCAGAAGGCGTTTGAAGATATAAAAAGTTATCTTAGCAATCCCCAGATTCTATCAAAGTCAATCCCTGGAGAGAAATTATATTTGTACCTGGCAGCATCAAAAGTGGCCATAAGCTCAGCCTTAGTACGTGCGGAGGGCAAGACACACTTGCCAATATATTATGTCAGCCAAGTGCTACACGAGGCGGAGCTGCGATATTCCCCAATGGAGAAGTTAGCATACGCCTTGGTGATGAGTGTAAGGAAGCTCCGACCTTACTTCTTCGATCACCAAGTGGAAATCTTAACGACATTCCCCTTGAGGCAAATCTTACATAGACCCGACACAGCCGGACGACTATTAAAGTGGTCACTGGAGGTCAGCCAGTATGGTATAACTTACGCTCCCCGAACAGCGATCAAAGGGCAGGCTCTAGCAGACTTCATAGTAGAGCTAACCTACCCTCAAGATCCGACGAGAGGACATATATACCCATGGCACCTTTACGTAGACGGCTCAACAACAAGTTCCACAGCCGGTGCGGGTGTTGTCCTAGTAAGTCCCGATAAACAAGTATTCACCTCAGCAATAAGGTTCGACTTCCTAGCAACTAACAATGAAGCTGAATACGAAGCACTTATTGCGGGATTGAGACTATCATTAGCTGTGGGGGCAACCAGACTTCAAATTTTAGGGGATTCACAGCTAATAGTATCTCAGGTCCGAGGTGAATACGAGGCAAAGGATCTGCAAATGATCATCTATCAGAGGATCATCGCACACCTGATATTCAAGTTCGACCAGGTGTACATCGAGCAGATTCCCCGGCTAGAGAACACACAAGCAGATGCTCTAGCTCGGTTGGCCACAAGCACCGGAGAACCAAGTATCTCGGAGGTGGTGGTCACAAGGCTAACTAATCCTTCAACATTTGATTATGTTAATCAAGTGTTGAAGAGAGGGCAACAAATAGGTAACAATCAATAGCTGACTACCGATGATTGGCGTACACCTATTAGCAAATACTTGTCCAATGGAGAATAGCCGGGAGATTCATGGGAAGCACGGTGAATTGTGAAACAAGCTGCTAGATACACGATGGTTGAAGGACAGTTGTACAAGAGGGGAATCTCGCTCCCGCTACTCAAATGTCTCTCCCTGGAGGAAGGTCAAAAAGTGTTAGAAGAAATCCATGAAGGAATATGTGGAGGCCACGCCGGGGGGCAAGCCCTAGCCAATAAAACCATTAGGCAAGGGTACTATTGGCCAACACTACGGAAGGATGCTATCAGATATGCTAAAAAGTGTCTGAAGTGCCAGCAGTTCGCTCCAAGTATCCATACCCCGGCACAAGAGTTAAAATTAGTATATAGTCCATAGTCATTCGCAAAATGGGGTATCGACTTGATCGGCCCATTCCCTCCCGGAAAAGGTGGAGTAAAATTCATAGTGGTGGCCGTGGACTATTACACTAAGTAGGCCAAAGCAGAAGCTTTAACGACGATAACCCAAGAAAAAATGATAAGCTTTATTTGGAAGAACTAGGTGTGTAGATTCGGGTTACCACAGTCAATAGTCACGGATAACGGAAGATAATTCGATGGGAGTAACTTAAGAGATTTTTGCACGTCTTGGGACATCAAGAAACATTACTCCACACCATATCATCCTCAATCAAATGGACAAGTCGAAGCCGTGAACAAGATCTTGAAACACATACTGAAGATCCGATTGGAAGATAGAAAGGGCAGTTGGGTGGACGATTTCCCAGAAGTTCTATGGACGTATAGGACGTCTTATAGGACGAGTACCGGGGAGACACCGTTCACCATGGCCTTCGGAGTTGAAGCAGTCATCCCAGTGGAGGTTCAACATCGGACGTGGAGGATAATCAGATATGATGAAGGAATAAACGAGGAAGATATGGCAGTTGAAAAGATCTGATTGAAGAAACAAGAACCTCGGCTGAGCTAAGGAATGCGGTCTATAAGCGACGGGCAGAAAAATATTACAACTCGCAAATGAAAGATAGAAAGTTCAAGGTTGGCGACCTAGTAATGAGAAGGATACTAGCAGTCCCAACGGGAGTATTCGGTCCAAGATGGGAAGGTCCGTTCAAAGTAACAAAGAGTTGGCCGATGGGACGTATGATTTGGAAGATATATATGCAAGGTAACCCATCGTCATACACTTGGAATGTAGCACATCTCAAGAAGTTCTACCAGTAAAAGACTTGTAAAATTTTTCTTTTGATACCTTGCTCGCCCAACATGTATAGGGGCAAGCAGGTTCGATTCAGATAAAGTTGAATCTGTAAAGTCTTATTATGTTGAATAAAGAAGATGTTTCCTTTCAAATTGGTGTGCCAATAGATGTCCCAAGTTATAAGCTCAAAAGACTCACGAGTCCAAAATAAAGGCAAGGTATTGAGACTAACCCTACTGACATAACAGTAAAAGGGAGTCCTTACCGACCAATAAGCCTACATCGAAAGAGATGAAAAATAAAAAGGTGTAAAATTCGTGATTCCGTAAAAGGAAAAGTAAGACGAATCAATCAAACACCATAAACAAAAATGAGCAATAAATAACTTAAGATAAAAAGTAATAAATAATAGACGAATTCTAAAGTAAGGAAACTGAGTGTTCATTAATGATAAGAGGAGTTCAAGTACATAAGGGGCACCTTCGAGGGCGAAAGAAGCAAAAATTACAAGTAAAAAGCAAAAGCAATAAAAAAAATCTAAGGCAAAAAGAGGGCCAACACCCTACTGGTCGCCGACTTGCTCGCCAGCCTGGGCACCTGCCTGGCCACCGTCCTGACAAACCTGCTCGCCGGCATGCTCGATGGCCTGCTCACCTGTCTGCCCGCCGGTGCCCGAAGGAGAGAGACCAGGAAGGACTTCGATTGGAGATAGACCCTCAGTGTCTACCATCGCATCGTCCTGAGCGTCGATCTGTATAGGTGGGTATCTCCCACCAACAATCTTAAGGCTTGGAGGCACGACACTCAAGTCGACGCCCATCTCTTCAAGGTCCCCGATATCGACAACCAAACCATCCTTGAGAGGACGGTCGATGAGAAACTCGGTAAACTCCTTCTTCAAGGCTTCCCAAGGGTCCTCATTCTCACCAACAGCATGGTGATAGGCCCAAAGGTTCTCGACAAAGGCATAGACGAAACCAAAGTCAGACGATTAGGCTCGAATCTCGGCTACGGCCTCGGCGGTGTAACAGTCAGTATGCTCGGCCTTGAGTTAGGCAAGTTGGGTGCGAGCAGCTTGAAGTTCTCTTTCCAGCTCGGTGACCTTCCCACGAGATATCCGACCCTCTTCAAGTTGGGCCCGAACACTTGCCAACTCGGCACGAAGACCATCAGCTTCGGCATGAGCCCTCTCAGCACTTGTGATCGCCGATTGCTCGGCATCTAATGAAGCCTTGACCTTAGCCTCCAGATCTGCCGCCTTATTCTTGGCATCATCTCTTTCCTTCCTCAAGGTGTCATTCAACACCGCATAAAATTTCTCCAACGTGACAGCCTGCTCAATGGAACATTGAGCAGTGATGAGAGCACCACTCGAATGATGCATGGCCGTGCGGATGTTGTCGGTTAAAGACTGGTGCTGGATGATGGCATCTTGAGGTTGAGTCCAGTGATGGGCGACAGACTCAATGGACCTCCGGAGAAGACCCGGGAGCTCGTTAAGAGTCTTCGGAGGCCGAGCAAGTGCAAACTGATAAACCGCCGGGCTGCGGTGCTGGTAGCGTGAAGGATCATACCTGCACTTAGAAAAATTTTAGAATGATATTCGAAGAATTTTCTAAGTATAAATATGTTGTAAGATTACTCTGCTGCTCGATCCTGATCCCATCCAAGGATTGAGACATCCGACAACTGCCCGATGGAGCAGATGGGTGCGGGGGTAGTCGAAGTGCCGGCAGAGACTGGAAGACTGGATTCTGGGACCTCAACCCGACCCGAACCTCCCAAACTCAAAGCTCTCGTAACTCGTGCCCTCTTGGCAGCCTCCCCCTCACGCTCAATGCGTGAACCGTCATCCCGGTGTAGACGTCGGCTACCACCACTAGGGGAGCCACTGGGGGCTTGACAATTTTCGCTACGTGGAGCTCGTGGGGGAGCAGCTGATTGGGTGCTGGGACCGGAACCCGTCCCTTTCTTCGCCCTGGCTGCCTGTTGAGCAGCTAACACAACAGATGGGGGGTCTCTCTTGGTTCGTGCCGTTCCAAATCTCTGATTTAGGACTCGAAAGGATGGAGGGATGCAATAGTAACATCTGTGGCTGTAAGCATCAAGAAACATGAAAAGAGTTAGATTTTTTCAGAGTTTGATTTTTTCAATACACAAGCCAAGTCTAAATAACATAATATTCATACCTACTGGACGAGCAACTTGAGCTCGCAAGTGGTGGGGAGTCGTGATCAACCCCGAAGCAATCCGGCAGCTGGAGTTGTTCAGGTACTCGAACGTCCTTTCCTTCTTGTTCCGACGACAGACAAGGATGCATGTGAACTTAAATTCCTCAGAAAGACTCGTCTTCTTCCAATGCTGAGGAGTTAAACCTGCAATAAGGGTACAAGGCGTTAGACACAATATCAAAGTCAACATTCAAAGTGCTAACAAGTCCTACGCTGCAACTCGCCAAACTCAGTAGGAGACATGATGCATTCCCCGAGTCCCTCGTTGTTATTCAGGGCACGCCAATCACCACCGATGAAGAAGAACTGCTCCTTCCAGTCCTTCACCTTGTTAGGCGGTCCTTCAAGGATCTGTATGTCACTCCTCGTGACCCAACATAAGGTGTTCGCCACCATGCTCGCCTATCTGCTCGCCACCCTGCTCGCTCAGCCCGAAGGGTACTAGGTACCAAATCATGAAGACAAGTCTAGGATGGTTGCCCGCTTGCTCGCCGCACTGCTCGCCAGCCTGCTCGCCCTTCGCCCGTAGGGATGAGAACACAAGATGTCTAAAGAACCTACAGGAAGTGTATAAAGAGGTTAGGTTAAAGTTAGTGGAACAGAGGGATAAGGTGGTGACAAGTGGAGGACACTTGTCACCATCAGAAGCCATTTAGCTTAGAAATGTGCCACATCACCCTAGAAAGGGTATAAATAGAGGAAATAACCTCATTTGTAAGGATCTGAATTTCGAAGCACAAGAAATACACTACAAATTTCTCTCTCTACATTTCTCTCTACAACTCACATTATAATTCCAAAATCATATCTTTGATTATTGATTGAGCGATTTCGTATGATTAATTAGCCACATAAACTTTCAATTAGCAAAATTGCTCAACAGTATGAAGTAAAAAATGTATGTATAACATAATTTTTTTTATATTTTTTATTATTAAATTTATTATTATTCAAATACAAAATATTTTTTATATTTCTATCTTTTCATGTTATTATAATTTGAGGGCTAGAGAAGACGATAAAGAAAAATAAAAGAAAATAAGGAGAGGTTACAAATTTATAGAAGATATAAAATAAAATTAATGGATGAGATTAACACGCTTGACATATAAATTGGAGATTAATTCTAAAAATTAGAGTTAATTAATGAGAAAGGTAGATTTTTAAAAAGAAAATTGTGGTTGATTTCATAACTTCATCTTTATATAATATAAAAATATTGGTTATATATTTTTTAATATTAATTTTTTAATTAATAAAATTTAATAAAAAATCTATTTATTTATCGTCACATCATCACGACATTTGATAATTCACTTACTCATCATCAAAATATTTGAGAATACCACACCTGAGCAAATCAAACTCCTTATTAGTATATTCTTACACTTATCTTTAAACAACATATCAATGAGATTTTTATTTTATAGCTATGATGATAAATAAGAATTACAAAATTAGATAAGAGATTATTAATTCCTATTAATTGAAAAAATTGATAAGACATAATTACATAATTATTAATAATTATCTACAATAATAACTCCCTACTATAAATTAATTTAGTGGACTACTGTATATAAAATAATTACACATCATCAAAATAATTAAGCAAATCAAACTTGAGCAAATCAAACTCCTTATTAGTATATAGCTACACTTATATATTCTTCAAACGACATATCAATGATGTGTGAATTTTATAGCTAAGAAGGTAGATAAGAATTATAAAACTGATAAGAGATTATTATTTCTTATTAATTAGAAAATTTATAAGACATAATTACAAAAAATTAATAGTTATCTACTATATTAACTCTATACTAAATGAATTTAGTGGACTGCTATATTTAAACACATTCATATTATATTTAAACATACATAAAAAGAGAATCGCTCAAATATTATTTTCTCAATTAAATTCATACTTTTTCAATATGAAGTCAAATTTTTTAATGTGTTTTACTTTACTGTGTGTGTTTCTCATTGTCATACCAACAATTTATGCAGCCTCGAAAAATACATTAGATAAAGGGAGAATGCTGCAAAGCTCGTCGCCACCAAGTTGCGTTGGAAAGTGTGGTAATTGCTCGCTGATTAGGGTCATAATTGCATGTTTTGGCATCCATTTCTATATGGTTTTGATGCGCTTTTGTTCATATTTGACCCTTAAATGCTATACTTTGTGTATTTAACCCTTTTTGGCTAGAAATTTATGTTTTGTAGTGAAAATGAGCAAAATGAGGAAGAAACGAGCTTGAAGAGTTGAGCAAAATGGAGAAATTGCTATCCTATGTTGAAGAGCTTGAAGAAAGGGTCGCAATGAAAGAAGAGTCGAGTCAATCGGAGTTCTAGAGCTCAAGATATGACAAAAACAAGGAAGTCGCGCATCGACCGAGACTAAGGCCTCGGGCGACACGGACTCATTCTTCGGAAGACAGGCATTTGTCGACCAATTTACCTGGATCGACAGCTATTTGTCGCCTGAGCATTTCGACCGAGCTTGGTCGACACTTGCTCAACTTTTGCGCGACAAGAGGGCTTTCTGTCGAGCAAGCTGTCGCCAGAGTGGTCGACAGTTGCTCAGCTCTTGGGCGACAGCAGTGCAAATTTCTAGGATTTTCAGGGCTATTTTCGTATTTTCGCGCGTTTTAATGAAAGGCATCTTAGTCAATGATCCAAGGGCATTATATATACTTCCATCTCAGATTTTCTGAAGGACTTTTATCAATTACTTAGATTCATATTCTCTCACTAAAATAGGAGAAGTTAGAGGTAGTTTCCAAGTGGGTGTTCTTAGATTTCAAATTCCGATTTCTTAGATAACTTTTGATCTACCGTTTGGATCGACGATCCGTCTTCTCCAGCATTCTTAGCATAGTTCAAGCTACATTTCTACCGTTTAGTTTTCGATTTCTATTATCGGATCAATTTTTAGCTTCTAGAGGTAATCTTGTATCTTTTCAATTCCAATTGTAATAGGTAAATTCTTGAATACTTTGTATAATTCCTGCATAATGATGATTGTTATTGCTTCAATTTCTTTTTTTTTTTTACCAAATTAGCCATGGGCTAATCCCTTTGTGTGTTGGTGTATGACTCCTATGGAGTAGTATGGTGATTATGTTGATCTTTTGATTGCTATGAATTGTTGTATGATCAATTCTCTACTTTGATGGAATGTATGAATGCTTTGTATGTGTAGTTGATCATAAGGGCCATTAGGAGGTAGTCTCAATGAGAATTGGCCTATTTTCCTAAATCTTCTTGTACTTGGCCAAATGCATGCTAAGTGTTTGATTAAATTCCTAAGATAGTGAGAGCTACCCTTAGTGAATAGGAAGAACAATTAGAGGTTTTAATGTGTTATTAGGGAAACCTCTTGCATGTTAGAGTGGCTAGTCAATTGATTGTACACAATTCCATGGCATAAGAAAGTGATACCTCACCATATGAAACATAGGATAGTACACTAGCACATATCTCTCACACTCGCTCACTTTGCAACCCAAGGTGATAGGTAGTTTACAAGTTTG
This sequence comes from Prunella vulgaris, assembly GCA_026898435.1. NCBI lineage: Eukaryota > Viridiplantae > Streptophyta > Magnoliopsida > Lamiales > Lamiaceae > Prunella > Prunella vulgaris. The sequence goes on from JAPKLY010000582.1 coordinate 102,915, forward strand.
ACGCACTCGTAGACATAGAAATCATATCCCGTTTATTTGCTTTGTGTGTTTGAATCAAGAACAATAGTCTTACCTTACAAATCTTTGTCTCCTTTGGGTTCGATATATATTAAAACTTGGTCAATCTTGCCACAACGTTACTACGATCGTGTAAACTTGCACGTAAACACCCTTTGGCTAAACAAGTTTTTTGGCGCCGTTGCCGGGGAGACGACTTGTTTGTTTGGTTGCTTGATAGTTGTTCTTATTTTCGATTTTGTCTTTACTATTTTTGGTGTGAGAAGTTTTGATACTTGTTTCTTTTTAGGTGTATGCACACAAAAAGTCAAGGGGGAGATCTTCTACCTTTTGAATCTGATCTTAAGAGAAGCCTAAGAAGAAGAAGGAGAGAAGCTCATTTGAATCAAATCAACATGGAGAATAATATGAACGAAGTTCGAGATGAGATAAGAGAAGAAGAGCCCTTAGGAGGACAAGTTCATCGAGGAGAAGAAAATTTTGCTCAAAGAGAGGTTCCACTTCAACCACAACCTATACCACACCAATACCCACCTTATCCACCACCAAATCAACCTTACTATCCACCACAATATCCCAACTACCCCAATTACCCAATTAACCAACCATACTACCCACCACCACCACATAATTACCCATACTATCCATACCCACCACCACCTCAACACCAAAGACCACAAATCATAAATCCATCTCAAAACCATGAACCATTGCTGCGAGATTATTTTGAGCCTAGAGTTAATGAGCAATATGATGGAATAGAAAGACCTCCGATTGATGCTGAAAAGTTTGAGCTTAATACGAATCTTTTGAAGTTGTTAAAGGAGTCTCCATTTGAAGGACCGAGTGATCGAGAAGACCCAAATGCTCACCTTAATAACTTCATGGAGATATGTGATACGATCAAGTACAAAGGAATGTCGGATAGTGAGAAGAAGCTTAGATTCTTCAACTTTACTTTGACGGGGAGAGCTAAAGCATGGATTAGAGCTATGAATCCTAAAGCTACCACTTGGGAGGAGTTGAGTTCCAAATTTCTCAAGAAATTTTACCCCCATCAAAGATGCTTAAGGCATCCTGTTGGCTATGTTTTAAAAATCGAGTCCGACGGGCCGGTCGGACCAGTCGAACCGTGAACCGGGATAAGCAACGTACGGCTCTAAAGCGTTGGACCGCCTAACTAATGAGCCGCTCGAGAACCGGCCAAAAATGAAAATAAACGGGTCGAACCGCTCGAGAGCCGGTCTCGGTTCGACCCTAAGAACTAGCGGCTGGGAGTTAAATTTAAAAAATATTTTGAAGGAATATTTTGCAGCGGCGGTGGCGGTGGCGGTGGCGGCTGCGTTCCCTCCAGCAGCGGAGGCGGCACGTTTCCTCCAGCAGCAGCGGCGCGTTTCCTCTAGCTATGTCTGGCCGCTGAAAATCCGTGGAAGAAGAGAACAAGACTACAAGAGTATAATAGATGGGACTTGGGAGGCGGTGGTTAAGGTGGAGAAGGCAGCGCCGCTGGAAATTCGTGGAGGAAGAGAACAAGACTACAATGTGGATAAGTGGGTTTCTGAAATTTTAGGTTTAAATATAGGTCTCATGGGCCATTAATGAAATTTGGGCCCAACTTTCTCATTTATTTATGAGTCTTTTTTTTTTTAGATTTATTTTAATATTAAATATATATTTATATAATTATGACATCGTACCGGCTCAACCGCTTTATTTACTGTCCGATCGATCGAACCCGATCCGACCAAAATTTCTAAGGTGTCTGGTTCAACGTCCGCTTTCACTTTTTAAAACATAACCCGTTGGAGAGCATCTTTGATGGGGAGTTGAGTTCCCAAATGTGGATTAGGAACAATGGTTGCGATGCGGTGGAGAGCAGGAGCCGGTTTCCGGTGACTGATGTGGAACGGCAGTTGACAGAATAGAGGAGTTCCAGAGCAACAGCGTGAATGCTTGAGTGGTGGTTATGGGCAGAAAGCAAAATTCGATTTTGGGGCCCACAGCTCTCTCTCTCTCTTACTCTGCGTATCACAGCTGAATGTGTGAATTCTTGGTGTAGATAGTGGGTTCCATTGCTTTTATCCAAATTAAATCTGTAATTTATCAAAATTAATGTAACATGATATTTTTTTAATTAAATCAAAAATAATGTGTGAACAATGTAATAGGTAGCAATTAAGGCCCTAAATATGTAAAATTTTAAATTAATCTCAAAATAAATACAAATTAATGCAAATATAACCCTAATTAATAAAGATATTAGTGAAAATCTTTTTTTCATATTAATTTTTACGTTACTAAATTGGGGCAATCACATGGAAGTTCACTTTTACTAGCAAAATTAAAGACCGAACCAAGAAACTTTTTAGACTACAAAGGAAGCCAAATTAGTCCTCTAATCTAATTCTTACTAGCCTATCTCCTACTAGGCTACTACATACTCCTACATCCCAAAAGCTACCCTACGCTGCCTATTTTTTTAAATATTGCTGATAGTAGTATAGTAGCCTGCTGCCTATATTACTACAATAGTGTACCTAGTTACATCTACAGTACACCAAAATCAAATTTAAATATTAGAGTATGGTATAATGATGAATGATACAGTATTAGCAAAAATACTACTCCCTCCGTCCACGATAAATGGTCCACGTTGCCTTAAATGATCGTCCACAATAAATGATCTACTTACCTAAAATGGAAAACTTACAATCATTATTTTCATTTTTTATACACATATACTCACTTTTACACATCACATCAAGTACTTTTTTAATAATTAAATATATTTTTATACTATTACACTCACTTTTACACATCAACATCTACTTTTCTTAATAACCGTGCACAGCAAGGATAGTCCAATTTTCATGGACGGAGGGAGTATAATATTATCAAAAATATTTTAGTATAACTTATTATCAAATAATATAACACACTAATAGTATACCACTATAGTATAACAATATAACAATAGTATAATGCACTAATAGTATAATCGAACAAACTATAATATAATCAAGAACATTATAGTATAAACGAGTGTAATATAGTATAAAGGAGAACAATGTAGTATAATTAACAACTCAAATTCATACAATACTATATAACAAACTAATCAACAATAAAAAAGAATATAGTCAATAAAATCATCATTACATTTCCATAATAAAAACATAATATCTAATAATAAAACAAAAAATAAAAATCATAACACTAAAATTATATTAAAGCAAGAAAATAAATTGAACATCACATCACTATACTATATTGATTCATAACATAAACAAGCTCTCCATAAGGTTCCTCAATTTGCAAATCGTGAAGTCTCATGATGGTGTGTGTTGAAAGTCCCAGCAAGAAAATTCCATGACGCTAGAATCTGGAGTGACAAAACAAACCATCAGGCACTGACCCTAAGCACAGGCTCATAAGGGGCCGTGTTTTTGGGCTAAATGGTACAAATCCTGGTGAGGATTCTTCCCCAGAAGATGAAAATGGCCCAATATCGAAAGAGATGTTGAACCTGGAGAAAGCCTTTTCGTCTTCCTCATCATCACTTCTTGAAACACATAATACAATAGCTAATAAAAATACTGTGCAAATCCAATAACCCATTTTAATTAATTAATTTCAGTATAGATATACTATATATTTGGAGAGGGAGAGAGAGGAAAAGACATATAGAATTAATGAGATAGACATTGTGAAATGCACCCTGGCTGCATAATTAGCACATATTTATACTACTACTACTACTACTGTTTTTTACAACTTCAATAATTTCATGTAATCATGTATATTCCAAACTCAAGGTCCTAAACAAAGTAATTCATATAATCAAAGCTAAAAATTGAACAGCCAATTAATTAGCAAAACTAACCAACTACAAGAAAAATGAAGAACAAATTATTACCCCTTTCCACAAAATTTTCTGTGACTGAAACAAAATTAAAAAGAACACCACCACCGCCTTCATAATCTACCCCACCGCCATTAATTAAAAAAATAGAGAAAACCCCCAAATCCATTTCTTTAACAAAAAAAAAAATCAAAAACAAAACCCTCCCCGTGACCAAATAAAAATAAACAATAAATAAAAAACTAACCACGACCAGCTTCCCCCCTTTGGGCTTCTCCACCTAATGGAACGGCATCCCCATCCCTAGCCTCGACATCCGCTCAGCCGCGGTTTGGCCTTGAATAGCTTCAAAATACGACGGCCTTGAACAAAAATGAAGTCCTCTCTCTCCTCCCGTCGAAGCGGCGCCGTCGAAGAGGACTTAGTGGAGAGGGATTTGGCCGCTTTGATTCGGCCGTCGTCCCACTAGCATGGCCACCGTGGTGGATTTTGGCCCGCCTCAGTCGTCTCTTCGTCGTGACCAATTGTTAGGGATGCAGCTGTTATGACGTCTTGATGCGGTGGAGGAAGGCGACTGAGCGGTGGCGATGACGTCGCCTCTCCAACAGCCAATTCGCCGGCCAAATCGTCGGCCCACTCCAACGCCGCCGCCCTGAAAGACCCCACGATACTGGTATCAAAATAAAGCCTTGAAAGCGTAGAGTAAAACCCCTCCATTTATTTGATACTTACACTCCGGCGACAGCCTATTCTTTTGCCGGAATTATTCTTGTCGAGAGAAAGTGAGAAATAAAATATCTGAGAGAGAAAGTTCTGAGCGTATGATTTGATTTTATGATTTCAATTTCTTTATTTGACCAGTAGTGTAGGTTAGATATTATAGGTGAGATAATAATATTAATAATTTAGTTAATAATTTACAAATTATCTCAATTAACACTAATTTGGCTTTCCATGTAATTGTTTTTATTGAGTGGGCTAGAATGCAATTATTTTTAAAAAGTGGTTTTAGATGTGATTTTTCCTAATAAATTTTAATTAAAACTCCATTTCTTTATTGTCACATCATCACAACATTCAATAATTCACTTACAATTCACATAATACAATTTTCAACACATAAATATAGCTAAATTTAGGGAAAATACACTTTTTTATCCTTTAAGTTTGATTGACTTTGATTTTCGTCCTCTTATCTTTTGAATTTTAAATTTAGTTCTATAACTTTCAAAAAATTAATTTTTTTGTCCTGCGACCTACTATTATAGGTCATTTAACAAGTTATGTGATGACATGTCGATTTATCTTATTTTATTATAATAAAGTCATATTTGGAAGTCTCTAATAGGTGAACACTAGTATTTGACTATTTAAATTAAAAATTTATTAAAATTGAACATAAAATAAATTATTTACAGTAATTGTTTTCAATATTATGAAAATTCAAATTGATTCTCTTATTAAAAAATTTAATTTTAAATATCACCCACAAGAAAATCTAAAAAATTAAAATTTAAATTCTATTATAAATTTAAAATATCATAATTTATATTTATTAATTAAAGAAATTTGTATAAAATTTTCAAAATAATTAAATCTAATTTTAAAAATAAATAAATATTTGAATAATAAATAATTATAAGGGGCTAATTTAAAATAATGAGTCAATTCAATAAAAATGTTATTTTAACTGAAATTGTACATTGATTTTTTATTAATTAGAGAAATATATTGGATGATATTTTTTAATATATAACTTTAAAATTGATATTTTGATCAATCTCACAAGATTTTTCAACGATAATTGATATAAGTATTAATTAGAAGAACTTGACATTCAAATAACAGAGATGGATACCAGTTTTTCTGAATTTGATATGAGATTGAAAAATTTTATCCCTAAATTCATTTAGAATTTATTTTTAAAAATTTTATTTGTTAGTAAAATTAAATTTAATTATTTTTGAAATTTTATTTAGATTTCTCTAATTAATATACAAATTATTATATTTAAAATTGATAATAGAATTTTAAATTTAATTTTTTTTAGATTTTCTTGTGGATGAGATTTGAAATTTGATTTTTTAATTAGGAGAATCAATTTGAATTTCATAAAATATTGAAAATTATTAATGAAAAATTGTTTTTTCTTTAATTATATGTTCAATTTTAATGAATTTTTTTGTTAATTAAATGATCAAATATTAGTGTCCACCAATCAAGACTTCAAATATGATTTTATTATAATAAAATAAAAGATTTGATTTGATATTAGGCTAATTTTATATGAAAATATTAAGTTACATAGATATTGCATTATAAATATATATATATATATATATATATATATTCAAATATGTCGTTGTTTACAATATTGATATCAATGATTATAAACTTTTAATATCTTTAATTTGACTGTATCGTGAATATTTTTTAATACTGTTATCTATACTCCAAGTTAAATAAATATGTGTTATATTAATTTTTTTTTTTTTTTGAATTTTTACTTACTTCTAAGTTAGCCTTTTATAATTATTTATTTTTTGAATTTACAAATTTTTTAAATCAGATTTAATTAATTAATTTAGAATTTTTAATTAATATTATAAAATTTTACTTTATATTTATAATAGAATTTTAATTTTTAATTTTTTTTATTTTCTCGTGAGTGAGATTTGATATTAGATTTTTTTTAATAGGAGAATCAATTTGAATTCCCATCAAATATTGAAAATTATTAATGAAAAGTTTTTTTTCTTTAATTTTATGTCAATTTCAATGAATTTTCAATTTAAATGGTCAAATATTAACATCTAACCAATGAGAGACTTCCAAGTATAACTTTAACATAATAATATAAAGTAAATTGACACATCAGCATATAACTTGTTAAGTGACCTGTAGCAGCAGGTCATAGGACGAAAAAGTCATCTTTTTATAAGTTACAGGACTAAATTCAAAATTCAAAAGATAAGAGGACGAAAATCAAAGTCAACAAAACTTAAAGGATAAAAAAGTGTATTTTCCCCTAAATTTATTGAGAATATGATACATCATGAGGAGTAAATAAAATAATGACACATCATCAAAATAATCTAGACACGTAATCAAATCAAACTCCTTATTAGTATATGGCTACACTTATTCTTCAAACGACGTATCAATGTGATATGAATTTTATAGCTATGATGATAAATAAGAATTAGAAAATCAGATAAGAGATTATTAATTCCTATTAATTATAAGATTGATAAGACTTAATTACAAAATTATTAAAAATTACTAAGTTAATTTAGTGGACTACTATATATAAACACATCATTTTATATTTAAACATACATAAGAGGACAATCACTCAAATATTATTTTCAATATGAAGTCAATTTTTTTAATGTGTTTTACCTTACTTTGCGTGTTTCTCATTGTCATACCAACAGTTTATACAGCCTCTGAAAATACGTTAGATAGGGGGAGGATGCTGCAAGGCTCGTCGCCACCAAGTTGCATTGGAAAGTGTGGTCATTGCAAGCCATGCAGAAGAGGTCTCTTGCCAGTGGGACCAGGAACTGTGTGGAGGTGTTTTTGTGGCGGAAAGATATATCCCCCAAATTAATTTAAATTAAATTATAATAAATATGGAGTGGAGTACACTTCATTTGTTTAAGTATATGTCATTTGAAATAATTTTATTTTTTTATTTTTAGTTGCTATATATATATATACTCTCTTTTTAATTCAGCTCATATTATTGTAAGATCGATTAAAATATTTTTATAATGGAGAAAATTAAACACACTCATTGAAGTTGAACAAATATTTCTTAATTTGATAAAATATTATTTTTATAAATGGATCTTTCAAAATTAAATTGGATTAGAATTGTATTATTTATATTAAAGAAAGTTAAATATTATTAAATTTTAATTTATAATGTGAGTTTGAATATAAACACATAATATTGTTGACACTCACAACTGATCATCTATCAATTTTTTCATTTCACATGAGATAATTATAAAATATGAAATAAACAAATCATGATATATATGTAGCTACATTTATCATTCAAACAACATATCCTCGAGATGTGATTTTTATGACTATGAAGATAAATAAGCAATTATAATATTGAAAGAAAAGCAAACAATAAAGGTATTCTCTTCATTTTCTTACAAAAATAGTAATAAAATCGATTTTTTTCATTTGAGCAATTTAAATTATGACGGAAAGAGTACTCTTTAATCAAACAACTAATGCCTACCAAAATGATTAATTAATAAAGTATTTTCACTCAACACTTTGCTAGCATTGGATAGAATTATATTCATATAAAACATCTTAATTTATATATATTCTTCAGTTTTATATAATATGAAATATAGTTATTAAGGAAAATAAAATATTTAAAATTATAAAAAATATTAAATAAAATTAATAACATTAAATTTAATATTATATGTGATACAATTGGGTAGAATCATATTCATATAAAAACATCTTAATTTATATATATTCTTCAGTGTGGTCCCTTAAAGTGGTCAATGTCTAAAGGGGGTGAATAGACCTTGAGTCAAAAACAAATTTTCAAACTTTTCAAAAGCGGGGATTCTAGAACCTTACAGTAGCCTCTTTTAAGTTCAAACACAACAAGTCTACAAGAGTTTTAAAACAGGACCACAAAGGTTACAGCTGTGAACTAGAGAAGTCTACAGCTGCAGAGTTCAAAACTTGCAAAATAAATAATCACTTGTAGACAAAAGATCAGAGGAGTTCTCACACTTAAAAGTGTATTGAGAATACTCTAATGTGCAACGGAAATAAGTGAGTGTTAATGAAAAACAATATAAACAGATTTAACAGCTGAGTGACTTAGACAAGTCTACAGCTGTAGAGTCAGTTTTTCTTTGTGAAAACCACAAAGTTTTATGCACTCGATTTTTAAGAGAATGATGAATATAACAGATAAATCAAATATGCAGGACAAGAATTTAAATGACAGAAAGTAAATAGACCAAAATTATAGTGGTTCAGTGTCTATAAAAAGGCCACTTACATCCACTGTTACACCACTCAGGTGCCAAATTCACTAAGATGAGATTACTCAGATCAATACAAGTAGTTCCCCCTTAGAACTAGGTTCACTCAGATTCCTATTCTAACTAGAGATTAAACTACCATATTCACTCAGAATATAACTCACAAAGAGTTTACAAAACCTCACAAAGAGATATCTACACTAAGTAGAAATTAAAACAGGTGAGGGAACAACAACAAAAGGGTGTGATTCTTTCTAAGAAAATCCTAACCAACTATCCAATGAATAATAAAGCTCTCAGAATTTTTGTTGGGTGTAGACTTGCTCAGGCAGAATGCTTGTATGCTCAGGGTTGTTGTTGTTGCTACCTCTGAGGACTTCTTCTATTTATAGATTGAGTGGTGTGACTTATCCGTTGGAAATTTAAAATTTGAAATCCGGATAAGGCTCCTCTCTCTCTATTGGCATGTGTGAGGTGGTCCTTATCCTTCACACAGGATAATACTGCTTGTACTATTGTCCTTTCCTTCAGAATTCTGGCTGTCTTCAAATTAATCTTCATTATCCTCCAAAATCAAAGAAATAACCTCCAGTTAAGTACATTTTAATGAGTGCATGAGAACTACACTAATTCTGCTTAAGGGTCTTCAAAATCTTTAAATAATCTCTGACTTGTACCATCTCTTCAAATGGTTCTTTCAGCTGTAGGGTCTTCAACCTTGCAGTTGTAGAGTGCTGTCAATAAGAAAAATTGGCTGTAGAGAAACCTTACAGCTGTAGGGTCATGTCTGGCTATAGAATGATCAAGTATACACCTGCAGACTTCATTTACAACTATAAATTTCAAACACCAATTTACTTAGCAAAAGTGTTAGATCAAATTATCCAATTAAACATAATCTTTTGCACACATCAAAATCTAAACCAAGGTACTTTACAATTTCCCCCTATTTTGATGTTGGCAAAACACATCAACAAAACAAACAACAAAGACAATAAGATATTGTCAATAAGAAACAGAACAAGGATAACAAAAAGCAGAACAAGTAAAGCAACAGAAAGAAAAAGCTGCAATAAAATAGAAAGGTTCAAGATACAGCTTACAGAAAGTAATTAGACAAAAAATAAAAAGTTTTAGTGTCTAATCTAGAACAATTTCTTCATCTTCTTCTGTGCTTGGGATCAGCATCTTCTTCATCAGGGTTTTGAGATGAAATTCAGTTAAATAGTCATTATATGTGTTCGTTAATGATGCTATTGATTTTAAATCATGTCTAGTACAGAAGAATGGTGCTTCTGTAGTTTTGTTTATCAAATTCCCTTGATTGTGAACCATGGGCCTATGGCATTATTTTTAGTTATGTTTTTTGCTGCTTATGCAACTGTACCTATTCTTTGATTGGATATTGGATATTATCGAAGAAAAGGATGGAAAAGTAGGAATTTTTTCTTTATCAGGTGTTAATATATTTTGTGGCCTTGAAATGGTTGAGTGTTTTATGGCGCAAAGATGAATGTTAGATTATCATAATATGGTTTGGACGTCATTAAAATTGAATTGTGTGGAGTGTCTCGAGCAGACATTTGCTTTGTTGCTCCAAATTACTATCTCAAATAATTATTGTTCTTTTTATTATTTTAATTTAAAGTACTTATGTTTGGATTCAACTTCATGAACCCAATTTCACGGAATATATATATTCCTTTAGATTCTAGATGACTATAAGAGATTACAGATTCAATCCAAAGGCTTCTTGTTTGTATTGACTAAGCATTTTTCTGACATGCTACATTGGCTTAATTTCTGACATGCACTGTGCAGTTGGTGTATAGAAGTCTATAGATCCACCGCCTTCTGTTGTACACTCCGTCCCCTGCTTCTCAGTCTATTTGCATCGGCTGTGATTCACACCATCGCGTACTAGTACACGTCTTTCATTGCGGTCTGGTAAGCCCTAATATCGATTCCAGCCCCTATTTTTGTTATTTTGCTTATTAATAGAGTGAATAGTTTTGTCAAATCATTTCATGCAACGCCTGTCCTTAAACTTAAGTAGTAGTTTCTCTCAAGTTAAAATTATGACTATAAAAAAATCTGATTAATAATGTGTGGAACAACACTTCCACCACTTTGATATATGTTTAATTGTTATGCTGCTGAGTAACTACTTCTTTTTGAAAATTAGATTGTGAGTTTGAATGCATAAATTAGAAGATTGAATGGGTTCGTGGGAAAAATAAGTTGGTGGTAATTTCAGCTTGTTGGAATCCTGTAATTTAGTGTGTTGAGTCACAAATCCTGGTAGCTAATTGGAAGAGAAGGAATTGTGCAAGCAGTATAGGTATGTGATTTCAGTTGTATTTACTGATACTTGTGTTGTCAAAGTATTTGTGCATCGATCTATAATGAGATACCTAGTATCTCGTAGTTGTGAGAATCACTACACCCTCCAAGGGTATGATGCAGATCACACACCAATCTCAATCGCATCATCGATATCCCAAGTCCTTTTACTGGTACTTGTGTTATCAAACTTGAAGAAGATGGCATGACTAATTCCTTTCTTTTTTTTGTAATAGCTGCTCAATTCATTATTTTATTGCTTTCCAGCCATCTCGATTTGTCCAGTTGGGTTATTATTGTAAAATTGGTTTAATAGGCAGTTGATTGATAGTCACATCAGATCTTTATGAATATAAAAGTGATGCATTTATATTATTTAATTCACAATTTTCCATTTTACATTGTTTCAAAACATTTGATTTCAATAAGGTTGAATAGAACTATCGTCTATTTCATTATCTTGCCTAGGATTGAATTCAAATGACTATGGTTTTGAACCAATGTTTTGATTGATAGTCACATTCATGTGTATACTGATAAAATAAAATTTATGAATATATATAGTGTGATGTGGAAGATTTTGGGGTGAATTGATTATAGATTTAATTGTATTAGGTGTGTCACTTTTATATGCATTAATGAATGAAGAAAGAATTAAATGTCCCTTTATGCTCAACATATTCTCTTTGCTTCTGATTTGCTAATCTTGGAAAGTATTCATTCAATTTAATGACAATTAATTAATTTGGTGCAGAGAAACACATGCGTCTTTGAATATTTCCAGGTCTGACTTTGTTTGGTTATTTATTTTTCGATGAACCAAAATGTTTGTGTGTCAGTCTGACTTTGTTTGGTTATTTGTTTCCAGATGATGTTGGGGATAGAAAATAATTTTATAGAATATGAATGATTTTTCTTA
>JAPKLY010000582.1:140092-187084 GCA_026898435.1 Prunella vulgaris
CTCAAATTATAATAACATGAAAAGATAGAAATATAAAAAATATTTTGAATTTTAATAATAATAAATTTAATAATAAAAAATATAAAGAAATTTATGTTATACGTACATTTTTTACTTCATACCACAAAATTGCTGGTATATATACTTGTAATATACATAACAACTTCCTTAAATGAATATATTACCTCAAATGGTTTACTTTGGCAAAATTTGATTATATAATTTTAAATATTCATAAAATAATATTGTTGGAAATGTGTGAGATAATGTTTTGATTTAATCCCAAAATCTCTAAGTGTAATTGTAAAGTTGTTATTATAAAGACTAGCAGAAAAGCTTACTTGTTAGGAGGTTGAAATTTGTTGACAGGTAAGTTCAACTGGCTACATGCCACTTGATGGAGTCGAACTCTCCTATGAAGAAGAACTAGTTTGATGCCTAAGTTATAAATACACCCACCAGTGGAGAAGTAGACCTTAATGCGCCCAAGTACAACTAAGCTAAGTTCTAGCTCAACACAGAGGAGTTATGTTGTGGCAGCAATAATTTAATAATATGGGCTCATGCCAATAAATTATTATATGAGGCTCAGACTCAATGTTGCAAAGCTTGGGGTGCGAGCACGAGGAAGATACATATGGACGAGCACGAGTAAGGTACATGTCAATGAGCATGAGCAAGGTACATATCGATGAGCACGAGCAAAGTACCTGTGGACAAGCACAAGCAAGGTACATGTCGACGAGCATGAGCAAGGGACATATCAACGAGCACGAGCAAAGTACATATCAAAGAGCACGAGCATACCCTAAGTCAACACACCGAGAGTAATTACAGCAATTACGCCAAATATGCAGCATAATTAGTGCCGATCAGAGGCCACACATGGAAGCTGGCATTTATTAAGGAAGACTTTCCATAATAACTTTTGTAACGGTTTTGTTGACTAATACAGAGTAATTGATGCACGTGCCTTATTTAGAATACTCTATAAATATGGTTTAAGGCTACCATTGTAAGAATTCGAATCTTTACATAATCAATAGACTTTACATAAGTCTTAGCTCTTGCAATATAAGACCTGGACAAATCTCGGTGTTCTTTATTTATCCACAAGATTAATCGAGTATTTTCATATTATTGTTATCCTGATCTCAGCCACATACAAAAATAATCAGGTAATAATAATTGGCGCTAGAAGGAAGGTAATCTCCAAATCTTCATCACAGAATTTGAAGTTCATCTTCAAATCTTCGAGTTTGAAACACAGATTTTGAAGTTCATCTTCAAATCTTCGAGTTTGAAACCCAGATTTTGAAGTTCATCTTCAAATCTTCAAATGACCTTCAAAGGAAATCAAAAAATTTCTCAAAAACATGACAAAATCGAAGGCTGGTGCCACTCCTCATAATGCTTTGCCCAATACTTCTGCTGGATACTCCATGACAGCTCCAGAAGAGAATTCGACTACTGAAAATCATTCACCCATGAATATGCCCCAGTGGCTGAGCGTGCTCAGTCAATGCCCGGGCATCTGACAAGGGAATAGATACCTTTTCCAATGAAAAACTTCGAATTTCCTGAACAAGTGGACTCATACAGCCTGCAGCTCAGGCAAAAAGTAAAAGAAATGAGAGCAGCAAGGAGCTCATCCTCTGCTCCCAGGAAAAGCTATAATTTTCGCCAACACAAGGTCAGAAAAACGAATGAGCATCAGGGAGAAAGTCATGTGCAAGCAATGTAATCCCATCCACAGTAGCTTTTTAATGGACTCGGTTCTGATCTTTCTAAAAGATCTTCTTCATGGCCTACCAATCGGGAAATACCAAACGTGTCTTCCCTCCCTGAGTCACTGACAAGATCATCCAACTACACTCCGATGCAAATCTCTTATTCAAGAGGAATAGAGCCTGGTAACTCAGCCAGACAACAAATAAGCTTTGCTCAAAGCGCGTTACTAAGACGCGACCAGCCCCAAATTTCGGTTCATGATCGATTGGACCCAGGGGATTTTCCTTACTATGGTCTTGGAGAACCTGCTGTTGAGATGGTGAGACCAGCGGCTGTGCTGGACAACCAACAATCCCTCCTCCAAGCCTTACAAAAAAGGCTAGCCGAGGTAGAGGGCAAGGTGGAATCGAGGGGTGTACACTCTAAACGTTTAAGCTCGGACAATGAGCCATTAGCCATCTAGCTGGAAGAGGCTCCCGTGCAATCAAAGATAATTCCCTTTCAAGCTTCCCTCTATGAGGGAAAGACTGATCTAGAGAAACATCTTTCCAAATACAGAATTTACATGACAGGCCGAGGTGTAACAGATGCAACAAAGTGCCGTCAATTCCCTCTCACTCTGGGTGAATTAGACCATAAATGGTACGTGAATCTTGCTCCACGTACCATCCATAGCTTCTGTGAGTTGGGGGAGAAATTCGTATCATACTTTGCTGCAAAAATCAACAATTTTAAAAGTCGCAATTACTTGATGAGAGTTCGACAACAAAAGAATGAGGGGGACGAACAATACATTGATAGAATTGATGAGATCATCCTCAGTGGTGAGCCTGTCAGCGACGAGCTCGCACTTCATTCTCTACTTGGAAGATTTAGGGGAGATTCCCCCATGTTCCATAATTTTACCAAGGACCTCCCCACTACATATGCGGAATATAGGAGACGAGCAGGTGAAATCATTAACCGTTAGAAACTACTGGCCCAGAGATTGGGAGAGGTAAAAGTGGAGGAAAAGCAAGAGAAGTCATCTGCATTCAAAAAGAACAATGGAGATCGATCATATAAGACTACAGACACCTCCAAAAGATTTGACGCAGTAGAGGAAGTAAATATTGTTACAAAATTCAATCAAACTCCAGCGTACATCTTCAACGCAATTAGATAGGGATATGATTGAACCTCCTCGCCCACTACGGAATGTGCCATGCCAGCCCGATGACAAACGATTCTGTGCCTATCACGATAGCCCTGGTCATAATACAAGCAAATGTCGTGATCTCCTCAGACAACTATGGAAGTTGTTTGTCGAAGGGAGGTTGAATGAATTTGTTAAACGGCCAGCATCAAGGCGGGAAAATACTGATTAAGGTCCTTCGAAGAGAGGACGAGAAAATTTACTTTCACCTCGCCAACAAAATGAAGTTGCCAACTTGGAGGATGAAGATGGTAATTATGTTGGAGAGGAACCTCCAAATCGAGCTGGGGGTATGGGCATATGCTCCAATCAGATAGCAAGAAAAAAGTACTTCATAAGATGTTAAACTAATATTTTGTAAAGCCTTAGGGACATGTACATATTTTTTTATATATGAATAGAAAGTTTTTTATCTTAACAAAATTATTGTGAACACACCTCGCACAAGCTTCAGTGGAAGTTATCCAGCTCAAAGTTTCTCCGCAAGAACTCAAGCATTAAACTCTCAAAGAACAAAAGAAAACACTCGAAAAATCTATTGTTTCCCAAGTGTTTTCAGTTACTTATAGTTCTACTATGTATACTAGGCTTACACGGAAACATCCTTAGAAGCCTACTGAGATAGTCCACGCCTAAAAATTGTTACTCATTGTCAAGGGCTATCTCAAACAAGTTGGAACTCACTTAAAGCCAAAGCTGAGAAGTTTACATGGAGAGTAGTCTGAAAGTAAACTTAGAATTTTACTCAGTCTGAAATCTGGAGAGGACTAGGACTCATGCTAATCCTAGGGATCAAGTCTAAGTTGTGTTCTTGATTAGTGTACCTTGGCACTCTAAATCAAGGAATTCCAAGAGAAGGAATTCTCCTATTAAATCAGGAAAAGTGGATATATGAGAGTTTAACTCCGAACCACTATAAATCGTTTATATCATTTACTGCTTTATTCATTTGTGTATGTTATTGTGAAAATCTTTTCAAGGGTGCAAAATCTTTCGGACCTTTATCCACTGCTAACTTACTAGTATTGATAATTATTCAACCCACAGGTTACCTAACCTTGCAGTTGGAAAGGTATTAATCACCAATCTCTATGATGTTTCAACAGGCTACTTCTAAGTCCCTTGTTAAATAACACATGCTACATGTGTCTGTTTTCCAGTCCAATGTGTTTGTTAATTGTTGTGTTTGTAAAAGTTTTTTTTAGTTAAAAGTGTATTCCCCCACCATACACATGTTTACTATATCTGGGACCAACAACATCCCCTCACCATATCCTGAAAAGATTTAAAAATATAGGTGGTGAGATTATAATTCTCAGTGTGGATGACTTATACGCTACTATCACTAATACAGATTTATACTTAGAGAGCTCTAATAACAGCTCTCTAAGAGACAACTATCTAAGTAAACTTCCCACTTAGAGAGCTGTTAATAACAGCTCTCTAAGTGGCTTTGAACTTAGAGAGCATTTATTAACAGCTCTCTAAGTGGGGGGCTTACTTAGATAGCTGTCTCTTAGAGAGCTCTAATATCTCTTATTAGAGCTCTCTAAGTGTAAATCTGTATTAGTGTATACAGATTGACAGTACACAAATATATCATTTTGTAAAACATTTTTCATAGCTACAAAGGCCCATAGTTCATCATATAGCCCGTAGGCACTCTTCACTATGGTGCCTAGCTACATAAGTCAGACCACTATGTATCATTTGAGATATCATTCATCGTACAGCCCGTAGGCACTCTTCACCGCAGCGCCTAGCTACACAAGCCAGACCACTATGTATCATTTGAGATACTTCACCCATAAGCATTGATGTAATAACCACGTAACCCTATCCGAAGGTAAAAATATTTTCATTCGCATACTCCAACAGTCCATATAGTACTCAAGGCAATACAGTAAATGACACTCATCTTTAAACGCTTTCCTTTTGTAATAATAATCACCGTTCTTTTCACCTGGAAATTCTTGTCACTATTCTCGCTCTTAAACCTAGAACCATTCGTTGTATTTTAGTTATTGAAAGTCTTAGAAATTTTCTTAGAGTTTATACACGTTGTCCGGAGGGGACTTTTGAGCACTTAGTGTCTTATTCTTTTTATTCCTATCACTTAAGAAAACATATAGTCCTAAATTCAAACTAGAGAAAATAACATCCTAAACTTAGCAAGAAAACATGATGTGCTAGACATGACAAGAAAACATGATGTTCAAAACTTAGCAAGAAAACATGATGTTCTAAACTTTCGCAAGAAAATATAATGTTCTAAACTTTACAAGAAAATATAATATTCCAATTAGAAGAGTATGTAGTACATAACATTGTAAAATTTTAAATAGAAAAACATGTAGTATTTTAACATTAAAAAGTAAAATAGCCCAAAGGTTTCATGATTTCTAAATGTATGGAATAACAAGCACATATGCTCACATATACTTGCAAGAAAACTAAGTGTTTTGAGTTGGGGTTTTACAACATTTGGAGACTTCCCTTCTTAAGCTAGATGGCCTCATGAACACTTGAACCTTTTAGTACTTAAGAAAATGAGGGCTCCTAGGAAGAAATCCTTGTGTTTGCGCTAAAAAAAAAAAGTTAAGTTAAAAGATGACTATGGAACTTTCATGAAAATGAGAAGATAGAAGGAGAGCTCATTTTTTCTTGGAGATGCTTCAAAATATCAATACAACTTCATAGATGGCTTGATACTTAAGCTTGGAGACTCCTTTGATTGGAAATGGGAGAAGAAAAATTCCTTCTCCCTTAGGTTGAAAATGGCAGAAACTTTGTGTAGGATGGGGAAGGGAGAGGTTTGCTTGCTTTTTTCATTGGTTTTTCTTCCCAAATGAATGAAGGAGTCTCCAGACAACATATTTATAAAGAGGAGGTGTAGATTGGACGTCTCTAATGAGAGAAAAAAGGGGGAAAAGTCAAGGTGGGTATGGGGTAGATGAATGCGTTGAAATTGATGTTGGAGACATGAAACTTAATTTAGGGAAAGGTGTGAGCTTCAATTTGACTCATTTTGTCAGCACCTGGACGTCTCATGTGAGGTACTGGTGTGGAAATTTGGTTAATTTTTTAATTTTAGATGCGATATAATTTTTGGCGTTGAAATCAGATATTTTTTGGGCTCATTTTAGGCTCCAACAATTAATATTTTGCTCGTTATGTCATTCAAAAAAATATATCTTATATTTATTAATTAGAACTTGTTGTTAAGTACCTTGGTTTAGATTTTGATGTATGCAAAACAATGTGTTTATTTGTTATAAAGATCTAACACTTGTGCTAAGAAAATTGGTATTGAAAACATATAGTTGTAAGTGAAGTCTACAGATGTATATTTGATCAGTCTACAGCCAAGACATGACCCTACGGCTGTAAGGTTTCTCTACAGCCGATTTTTCTTACTTGACAGGACTCTACAGCTGCAAGGTTGAAAGACACTACAACTACAAATAACCGTTTGAAGAGATGGTACAAGTCAGATTATTTGAAGATAATGAAGACCCTTAAGCACTATTAGTGTAGATCTCAAGCACTCACTAAACTGTACTTAAGTGAAGGATATTTTCTTAATTCTGGAGCTTAATGAAGATTAGTTACAAGACAGCCAGAATTCTGAAGAAAAGGACAATAGTACAATCAGTACTATCCTGTGTGAAGGATGAGGACCACTTCACACATGCCAATAGAGAGAGAGGAGCCTTATCTGAATTTCAAATTTGAAATTCCCAACGGATAAGTCACACCACTCAATCTATAAATAGGAGAAGTCCTCAGAGGAAGCAACAACAACAACCCCGAGCCTACAAGCATTCAACCTAAGCAAGTCTGCAGCCAACAATTTTTGAGAGAGCTTATTCTATTTTATTCTTTTTGATTCATAGGATAGTTGGTTAAGATTTTCTAGAAAGAATCACACCTTTTTGTTGTTGTTCCCTCACCTTATTATATTTCTACTTAGTGTAGATATCTCTTTGTGAGGTTTTGTAAAACTCTTTGTGAGTTGTATTCTGAGTGAATAGGGTAGTTTAATCTCTTTTTAGAATATGAATCTGAGTGAACCTAGTTCTAAGGGGGAACTACTTGTACTGATCTTAGTGATCATATCTTAGTGTATTTGGCACCTGAGTGGTGTAACAGTGGATGTAGGTGGTCTTTTTATAGACACTGAACCACTATAAACCTGATCTATTTACTTTTTGTCATTTATTTTCTTGCACTGCATATTTATTTTCCTTGTTACATTCATCATTCTTTTGAAATCGAAGTGCATAAAACCTTGTGTTTATCACAAAGGAAAACTGACTCTACAACTGTAGACTTTCATAAGTCACTCAACTTTTAAGTTTGTTTATATTGTTTTTCATTAACACTCACTTATTTTCCGCTGCACATTAGAAGTATTCTCAGTACAATTTCAATTGTGAGAATCTCTCTGATATTTTTGTCTACAAGTGATTTGTTATTTTTTAAGGTTTTGAACTCTGCAGCTGCAGACTTGTTAAATTCACAGCTGTAACCTTTGTGGTCCAGTTTTAAAACTCTTGTAGCTGTTATTTTAAACTTGAAAAAGGGCTACTGTAAGGTTCTAGAATCCATCCTTTTGAAAAGTTTGAAAAATTTGATTTTGGACTCAAGGTCTATTCACCCCCCCTCTAGACCTTGACCACTTTAAGGGACCAACAAGTGGTATCAGAGCTGTTGGCTTGCCACTGCTTTGATCAGTACCTAGCTAGATCCTTTTGTTTTTGAAAAACACACATGCATACTTGCATGACTCCCAAGATGGTGAAATCAAAAGTTCCAATCTTCTCTGCTGAGTACTATGATGAATGGAAAACTAGAATGCAAGCACATTTGTCTGCAATCAATGATGAGATGTGGTCTATCATAGAGGATGGCCCTATACCTGTGATGAAGGTCAATACTGCAGCTGATCAGTCAGCTGGACTAGCTCAGATTATCCCCAATCCCAGAAGGGAATGGACTGAGGATGACAAGAGAAGGTCGAACCTTGACAATGCAAAGAACACTATTTATCATTCACTTGATAAAATTGTGTTTAACAAGATCAAAAACTGCAAAACTGCAAAAGATATATGGGAAAAGTTGGAAATAATTTGTGAAGGAACTGAACATCAAAGAAAATAAGCTCATGATAGCAGTTCAAAAGTTTGAGAACTTCAAGATGAAATCTGGTGAAACTCTTGAAAAGTTTGAGTCAAGATTCATTGAGATCCTCAATGAGCTAGACTCACTTGGTAAAGATTACTGACAAAGAGAAATTAATGAACATGAAAGTTCTCAGAGGCTTACCTTCTGAATGGGATGTGAAGGTCCTTGCTATGAGAGAATCAAATGATTTATCTAAGGTATCCACCTTTGAACTCTTTTCAGACCTTAAAGCTTATAAATTTGATATAAGCAGAAGAAAAGAACCTGACAACAGTAAGGTTACAGCTTTAGTGGCTGACAACTCTACAGCTACAAGTTCTGATGATGAAGACTTGGCTCTTTTTAGAATGCAGCTCAAGAAATTTGGAAAGTGGACCAAGAAGAAGTAGTACACACCAAAGGAAGATGGTAAGGTGAAATCTACAACACCTAACTCAACTTACTTGTGCTATAACTGCAGAAAACCAAGACATCACATCAAGAATTGTCCTTATCCCAAAGCTGAGAAGTACACTGATGATGAAAAGAGACTCAGGAAAGATAGAAAGAAAAAGGTTGACAAGGAGAAAATTAGATCACTACTTTCTGAGTTTGATTAAAACCAGGAAGACTGTCCCTCTTCTTCTCAAAGTCAACTGTAGATTTAGAAGACTCTGACTCAACAGATTCAGATGAAGAAGCCCTGATCTGTCTTATGGCTAAAGATATAGAGGTATGCTCATCATCATCAAGTTATATTATAGAAAATGATTCTTCCAGTGACATGCTAAGTGCAATCCAAAGACTACAAGAGGAAAATGAAGATCTTAGAAGAGATAATCACATTGGAAGAGAACATGTGAAGGCTTTGTTAGCTGGAGTGGAAGATGTTGAACAACTACTGCAGATTCTACAAGAACTGAAGAAAAGTTACAGTTGTCTGAAAAATGATAATGAAGAACTTTTCAATGAAGCAAGTTGTAGAGCTGCAGACTGTGCTGAATTGAAGGAAACAATCAGAAGTCAAGAACTGATGATAGCTGAACTTGAAGAACACAATGCCTATTATCTGAAGAAGCTAGATTGCTTTGGAAAATCATCCAAACAATTGAAGAAGATGTTGTCTGAACAAAGGCACTCAAAGGATTTGACTGGAATAGGATATAATCCTTGTGTCTGGATGAAGTACTTGCAAGAGTCAATTCCAAGACCTGAGAGAAAATTCATCAAAGAGACAACCACTGAAGAAACTGTAGAATCAACCCTACAGCTAGAAGATTTGAAATTCTTAAATTCATTCAAAGAATTATCACCAAGAAGACAACAAAAGATCAAGGAGATCATGGAAGATAATGAAGAAGATGTTTCAAACATGTTGCAAAACATGGTTCTGACACCAACTGCAGAATCAAACTTACAGTTAGAAGAAGAAGTTTATCATAGATTGGATATGGAAAGAAGACTTAACTTTGATAGATTCTGTAATGGAAATATGTCAGATATGTCTCCCTCTTCAAGCACCCAAAGAGGAGGATCAAGCAAGAACTGTAGAATTAACAACTCTACAGCTCCCAAAAAGGCTTAGATTGCAAAGAGTAACACTGGAGGAAATCCAAAGTATTGGATTCCTAAATAACTCATTTTATTTTGCAGGGACATGTTACAACCACCAAAAGAGATATTTGGTACATTGACAGTGGTTGTGCAAGACATATGACTGGAGATAGAAGTTTGTTACAAAATGCGAAAGATCATAAATGTCATAAAGTTGTTTTTGGTGAAAATGCCAGTGGAACAGCTAAAGGATAAGGATGTCTACTCAAAGGAAATGTTCAGATCAATGATATTTACTTGGTAGATGGATTAAAGCATATATAACTTGCTAAGTGTGAGTCAATTTTGTGACAAAGGCTACACTGTAGACTTTACACATGATACTTGCATAGTCAAAGATTTTGAATCCCAAACAACTAAACTGACAGGAACTAGAAAAGGGAATGTTTACATTATGGAGTGGAACTCTACAGCTGAAACTACCTGCTTTCTAGCTAATAGTTCCAATGAAGTTAGTTGGCTATGGCACAAAAGAATGAATCGCATAAACTTCAAAACCATGAATGAACTTGTGAATAACAAACTTGTAGGAGGTTTGTCAAACACTAGGTTCAGGAAGGAACACTTATGTGATGCTTGTGTCAAAGGGAAACAAATCAAGAAGACTTTCAAAAGTAAAACACACCCAAGAACTTCAAGAACACTTGAATTACTACATATGGATCTCTTTTGGACCTATAGAACCAGTAAGTATAAGTAGGAAGAAGTATACTTTGGTTGTTGTAGATGATTACTCAAGATTTTCTTGGACTGTGTTTCTAAGAAAGAAGAGTGAAACTCTACAGCGGTTACCAGAACTGTTAAGAAGGATTCAAAATGAAAAGAACTTGAAGATTGTGAAGATCAGATCAGATAGAGGAACATAATTCAGAAATCAAGTCATTGAAGAGTATTGTTCACTTTATGGTATTGCTCATGAATACTCTGCAGCTAGAACCCCACAGCAAAATGGAGTTGCTGAAAGAAAGAATAGAACACTCAAGGAAGCTGCAAGAACAATGATTGTTGAAGCAAAGTTGCCTAAGAAATTTTGGGCAGAAGCAACAAGCACTGCTTGCTATACTCAAAATAGATGCTTAATTGTTAAGGATCATAAGAAGACTCCATATGAGTTATGGAAAGGAAGGACTCATAATATCTCTTATCTACACATTTTTGGATGCAAATGCTTCATACTGAATAATGGGAAAGAACACCTTAAGACTTTTGATTCAAAGTCAGATGAAGGTATCTTTCTAGGTTATTCTAATGTTAGCAAAGCATTTAGAGTGTATAACAAGAGATTAATGATTGTGGAAGAGTCACATCATGTTGTTTTTTATGAACAACATAGCTCCCCTGAAGAATTTATTGAAGACTCTAAGGAAGATAACTCTATAGTTACAAGTCAACAGCAATATGTTGAGATCAAAACCCCTGTAGATTTGACCAACAAAGGCTTTGACACTATAATTGAGTTACCACCATTAGAGAATGTAGAAGACCTAGTCCATGAGAATGTTCAAACAGAAGTAGAGACACCAATAAAAGAACTTGATGAGTCTGCAGTAGGTTAATCTATAGTTGTAGAGAACAATGATCAAGGATTAGAACCTGTGTTAGATTTGATTTGGTTAAAAGATTACCCCCTGAGCATGTAATTGGAAACCCATCAGATGCTGTAAGAACCAGAAAACAAATCCATGAGGCAATGTTTGCTACATTTCTTTCATCTTCAGAACCTACTGATATTCATGAAACACTGCAATATGTCAATTGGATTATTGCAATGCAAGAAGAATTGAATGGTTTTGAGAGAAATCAAGTATGGGAACTTGTTCCAAGACCTAGGAATCACAAAGTGATTGGAACTAGGTGGGTATTCAAGAACAAACTTGATGAAGATGGAGTTGTGACCAGAAAAAAAGTAAGGCTAGTTGTTCAAGGCTATTGTCAATCTGAAGGCATAGATTTTGATGAATCATTTGCCCCAGTTGCAAGATTAGAAGCTATAAGAATCTTTCTAGCCAATGCTGCACATATGAACTTTACAGTCTATCAAGTGGATGTAAAGAGTGCATTTCTAAATGGTTTACTCTCAGAAGAGGTGTATGTTGAACAACCACCAGGATTTGAAGAATCTATAGCTGAAGATAAAGTTTATAAGCTTAGAAAAACCCTTTATGGACTTAAGCAA
Source organism: Prunella vulgaris (assembly GCA_026898435.1). Taxonomy (NCBI): domain Eukaryota; kingdom Viridiplantae; phylum Streptophyta; class Magnoliopsida; order Lamiales; family Lamiaceae; genus Prunella; species Prunella vulgaris. The sequence continues at coordinate 151,975 of JAPKLY010000582.1, forward strand.
GCACCAATAGCATGGTATGATACCTTTTGTGATCATCTGATCAAAAATTGATTCAAAAAGGGAATGGTTGATAAAACCTTATTCAGATTACAACATGTGAATGATATTTTGCTTGTCCAAATCTATGTTGATGACATAATCTTTGGCTCAACCAATCAGGAATTATGCAGAAAATTCTCTAAGCTCATGACTGAGAAATTTGAAATGAGCATGATGGGAAATCTGAATTTCTTTTTGGGATTACAAGTTAAGCAAATGAGAGATGGAATTTTCATCAATCAAGCTAAATACACTCAAGAGCTTATAACGAGATTTGGAATGGATAGTTCTAGTCCTACCAATATACCTATGCCACCTTCTGTGAGTCTTGACAAAGATGAGAATGGCAAAAGTGTTGATGTAACCAAATATAGGAGGTTAATTGGATCATTGCTATACCTTACAGCTACCAGACCTGATATCATGTTTGCAGTAGGTGTATGTGCTAGATTCCAAGTGAATCCTAAGGAATCACACTTAAATGTTGTAAAGAAGATCATCAAGTATGTCAAATCCACACAAAATCTAGGATTATGGTATCCTAAAGAAGGAGGAATTGAACTCATTGGGTACACTAACTCAGATTTTGCAGGCTGCAAGATTGATAGGAAGTGAAAGGTTGGTGGCTTGGCACAGTAAAAAGCAAAATTCAATTGCTCTTTCTACAGCTGAGGCAGAATACATTGCTGCTGGAAGCTGTTGTGCACAAATCTTATGGATGCAATATCAATTACATGACTATGGGATTGATTCAAGAGAAACAACTATATATTCTGTGATAATACAAGTGCTATTGCAATTACACAGAATTCAGTTTTGCACTCTAGATCAAAACACATTGATGTAAGACATCATTTCATAAGAGATCATGTTGAAAGAAAGGATGTGAAATTGACCAAGATTCATACTGATTATAATCTTGCGGATATTTTCACTAAACCTTTGAGCGAATCAAGATTTTCAATCTTGAGAGGCAATTTGGGAATGTTAGAATTGTAAAAAGACCTTGTGAAAATCACTAAATTGCAAAGACAAGCCCAGAAAATTGGAAAATCAGTGAAAAGGAAAATTGCAGCTGCAAAGTCATTCATCTGTAGAGTCAAACTCTACAGCTGTAGACTTAGTTCTGAAACTGCAAATTCCTTACCAACTGTATATTTCCAAATTTGAAGATTGTCAACTGCAAACTTAGGAAATTTACAGTACTTTGTACAATTCTGCAAATTAAATGGAGCACTACAAAATTCAGAAACTTTTGTACTGAGTTACAGAAATATTGGATTTATTCAAACATTTTAATTAATAAAATGTTTGAGCACGTGTAACATTTTTAATGAAATTAAATTCTATGTGAGTTAGATTTTGGACAAATTTAATTATAAATTTTGGCCCAGAATTCAAATACTCATAAATTTTAGGTCAAAGACCGTTATACCCCTATTCTTAATGATTGTTTAAGGAAAAGTATTTAAATGACCTTTCATCCTTTTTATATCTCACTTTAACATTTCGAACCCCTTTGAAACCTTAAACACTCCCCATCCCCCACTCTCTGAAACCAAGAATCATGTCTATGAAAGTTATTTTTGGAGCTTTATTCGACTTCAATGAAATACTGAAGAAGCATCCCACTGATGCTATGGAGGAAGTTGTCAAACACATAGTGAATCAAGGGATTCATTACTGTTTAACTCACAACCCTGGATCATATGATGACAAGATAGTACACGAGTTCTACCAAAATGTAGAAACCAATGTTGAAAGGAAGACGTTATCAGTAAAGATGCAAGGAAAGAATGTCAACATTACAGCTGATGATATTTGCAAAGCTCTACACATAAGGACTGGAGGTGATGCTCATGACAACCTCAACTTTGCTAATGAAGATGAGAAATACTGGAGGAGATTCACTGCAAAGAAGCCATTTCCAAAGAACTGAAAGAGGACATTCAAGAAGACTGACTTAGCAGTTGAGTATGTCTATCTTTATGAAGCTATTGATAAATGTTTATTATGTAGAACTGGTGCTCATGATACTGGCACTATCTTGATGTGGGATTTGATGATAGCTTTTTAGAAAGAGATTAAGATAGATATTGGAGAACTTTTGTTGAAGAATATTGGTAATGATGTAGTAAAGTCAGGAAAGAACAAAGGATTTGGTTTGTTCTTAAACTATATCCTAAAAGAAGTTGGTTTTACTTTGTTTAATGGACATGAAGGTCAGTCTATTATAACTCATAGAATCATTGGAAATGCCCATTTCAAAAGAGGAGCTGTGGATGCTCCTATGGCCCCTGAATCTAAAAGGAGAAAGAAGAAGTTTGAAAGAAAGGTTCTCATTATTATCAGATCACCAAAAGAACCTGAGTAAAAGAAGAAAAAGAAGAGTGTAAAAAGAAGACTCTTAGTAGATGAACTTACTGACTCAGAGGATGAAGTTAATAGAGAAAGGAGGCAGAAGAAACATCACTCAAAGAAAGCCACAGAAGTTGAAGCTGACAAGTCTACAGCTGTAGACTTGCCAATTGTGCAGTCTGTAGAGCAAACTGTTGAAGAACAAGTTGTAGAAGCTGAAGTTCCTGAACCTGAAACTGAACAACTCCCTGTTGTTCCAGTTGAGAGGGTAGAAGGATTTGAAGAGGAAAAGCAGAAATTTGATGACTGGAAAATAGTCAGAGAGGAACTAGACAAGTTAGTTGTTGAAGAAAGGAATTTGTAACAGTGGGTAGTTGACTGGACAAATTGCAGTGATGTCAATGAATTGATGAAGCCTAATTTCATAGATGACTTTATTGCTGAGAAAAGGAGAAAAGATAAAGGAAAAGGGAAGCAGATTATTGTTGAAGAACCAGCAAGGCAGAAAATCACCAAATTTGCAGCTGAAGCTTTGAGAGTAGCACTTATGACTGAAAAAGACCCTGAAGTTCAATATCCAGGAACTGAGTATGATGTTGTAAGCACAGATAGTGAAGAAGAAAGGCCACAGAAGATTGGAGAAGGAAGTACTCAAATAGTTGAAGCTGAGGGCTTGACTATTCTAGCAAAGGAAGCTATTTTGATGGAATCTGCGGGAGCTAGTGCTGCAGATCCAGTAATTGTTGAAGGAAAACCTACAGAAGAAGATTCTGAGAAGGAGAAAGAAGAAAGAAAAGATGATTCTCCTTGCAAATAACCTAAAGAAAAGCCAAATGATAATGATGATGGCAATGATGATGCACCAATGGGTGGTGCTCAAGCCCAAGTTCAAAATGAAGTTCAAGATAAATCTGTGGAAACTGAAGTTCCGGCTACTGAAAATGTTCAAGTTGATCAGAAAATTGTTGATGATACATCTAATGAGATTGATAAAGACTTATCATACCCCATCACAAGTATTTTTCATCAATCTCCACCTGCAATGTTCACTTTGGAGGAAATATACAGGCATGGAACTACCCCATTACAGAGCTATTCAGCTCTTGAGAGAGAGAATCTTGTTAATATGGAAGATTAAATTACTGAATTCTCTACAGAGGTTGCTGTGACTCCTAGCAAGAGGAAGGCTTCCACTGAAGACTCTACAGCTGTAGAGTTGGTGCCTTCCAAAGCCCAGAAAGTTATAAAAGGGAAATAGTTGGTGATAAGAGAAGGTGATTCTGAGGAAGTGGACAGTGATACAAATCCTCAGATGACACACAAGGAAGTTATATCACAACTGAAGAATTTGGAGGAATCTTTTAAGAGTATTGAAGCTGAAATTCTGAAACAGGTCAAGCAAGTACCTGATGCTATTATTTCCCAGGATGTGAGAAAAGGTATGGAAGACCTTGTGAAGAAATTTGAGGAAAGAAGTTCAGAAGAGAAGAGAATTCTTGAAAAGAATTTCAAAGCTGTTGTGGACAGCTTACTAGCTCAAAATGAAGAAATCAGAAAAGAGAGCAGCCAGAAATCAAGAGAAATCACAAATCTACAGTCAGATATCAAGCTGATGAAAGATGACTCTTTCAATCTGAAGGTAGAGGTGAAAGGCATGAAGAAGGAATTTTCTAAAATGATTACTGTGAATGAGAATTTGAAGGAAGATTTGATGAGCAAGCTTAACACCATTTTGTCACACATTGATGTTGGCAAAACGGGGGAAAGCAAAATAGAGAAGGAAATCAAGGAAAGGGGAAAGGTTACTGATGATATCCTTGAAAATGTGAAGGATATTGGAAAATCATGGGCAAAAGAGAATGAAGCTGCAAAGTCCAAAAATATGTCCATGATATTGGAAGAACAATTTGAACAAAGGACTCAATCAGAGAAGAGAAGTTCTAGGGGAAGCAAAATCATAAAACTTCCTAAATCTACAGTTCAGAAACCTACAGTTCCTGAGGTTAAGGTCTCTACAGCTCAAAAACCCTTACCTCATAATTTTTGGGAACAAACAGTGAAGGAATCAAGAGATAGAAGAAAAAAGAAGGAAGAAAGGCAAGAAAGGCAAAAAGAGAAAATTTCTGAAGAATCTACAGCAGTTGTGACTGCTCAACCTCTGGATGTTCAACCTTTGAACATGATACCCATTGAGGATTCTGATGAAAGAGTGAAGCAGATAAAGACTGAATTTGATCTTATCTAGGAGGAATTCTTGAGCATATGCAATAGGCACACTGTGATCGAGAAGATTAATCTCAAGAAGGACAGGTTCCAGAAGTTCAAAGACATGAAGGCAAATGGATCTCTATATAAAGGAGACATTGCTCGGCTCCTTAGTGGAAAGATTACAAGTAATCCAATGCCAAAGAAGCAGTTCAGATCAAAGAAGGAGGAAGAAGACTTTGAAGCATATGAATTTCAAATGACGATGAAATACTTTGAAGAAGATGAAAAGAATATGAAGTTAGTGGAGCAAGGCATCTTGAAGCCTCAAGATGAAACTGATGATGAAGCTGATGAAGATGATGCTGATCCCAAGCATAGGAGAAGATGAAGACTTTAGATTAGATAGTAAAACTTTTTAGTTTTTAGTCTAATTATCTACTGTAAGCTGTATATTAAACCTCTTTTATTTTATGCAGCTTTATGCTTGGTTGCTATTTCTTCTTGTTGCTCTGTCTTGTTTTTTTTGTTTCTTGTTATAGAAAATTTCTTATTGTCTTTGCTGCTTGTTCTTGTTATTTGTTTTGTTGTTTGTTTTTCCAACATCAAAATAGGGGGAAATTGTTAAGTACCTTGGTTTAGATTTTAATGTATGCAAAACAATGTGTTTATTTGTTATAAAGATCTAACACTTGTGCTAAGGAAATTGGTATTGAAAACATATAGTTGTAAGTGAAGTCTACAGCTGTATATTGATCAGTCTACAGCCAAGACATGACCCTACAGCTGTAAGGTTTCTCTACAGCCGATTTTTCTTACTTGACAGGACTCTACAACTGCAAGGTTGAAAGACTCTACAGTTACAAATAACCGTTTGAAGAGATGGTACAAGTCAGATTATTTGAAGATAATGAAGACCCTTAAGCACTATTAGTGTAGCTCTCAAGCACTCACTAAACTGTACTTAAGTGGAGGAAATTCTTTTAATTCTGGAGCTTAATGAAAATTAGTTACCAGACAGCCAGAATTCTGAAGAAAAGGACAATAGTACAATCAGTACTATCCTGTGTGAAGGATGAGGACCACTTCACACATGCCAATAGAGAGAGAGGGGCCTTATCTGAATTTCAAATTTGAAATTCCCAATAGATAAGTCACACCACTCAATCTATAAATAGAAGAAGTCCTTAGAGGAAGCAACAACAACAACCCCGAGCCTACAAGCATTCAACATAAGCAAGTCTATAGCCAACAATTTCTGAGAGAGCTTATTCTGTTTTACTCTTTGTGATTCATAGGATAGTTGGTTAGGATTTTTTTATTAGTAAGAATCACACCTTTTTGTTGTTGTTCCCTCACCTTATTATATTTCTACTTAGTGTAGATATCTCTTTGTGAGGTTTTGTAAAACTCTTTGTGAGTTGTATTCTGAGTGAATAGGGTAGATTAATCTCTTTTTAGAATATGAATCTGAGTGAACCTAGTTCTAAGGGGGAACTACTTGTACTGGTCTTAGTGATCATATCTTAGTGAATTAGGCACCTGAGTGGTGTAACAGTGGATGTAGGTGGTCTTTTTATAGACACTGAACCACTATAAACCTAGTCTATTTACTTTCTGTCATTTATTTTCTTGCACTGCATATTTATTTTCCTTGTTACATTCATCATTCTTTTGAAATCGAAGTGCATAAAACCTTGTGTTTATCACAAAGGAAAACTGACTCTACAACTGTAGACTTTCATAAGTCACTCAGCTGTTAAGTTTGTTTATATTGTTTTTCATTAACACTCACTTATTTTCCGCTGTACATTAGAAGTATTCTCAGTACAATTTCAATAGTGAGAATCTCTCTGATATTTTTGTCTACAAGTGATTTGTTATTTTGCAAGTTTTTGAACTCTGCAGCTGCAGACTTGTTAAGTTCACAGCTGTAACCTTTGTGGTCCAGTTTTAAAACTCTTGTGGATTTGTTATTTTAAACTTGAAAAAGGGCTACTGTAAGGTTCTAGAATCCATCATTTTGAAAAGTTTGACTTTTTTAAGGGACCAACACTTGTATTTATCTTATATTATTAATTAAGTCTTAATTAATAATTGTAATTAAGTCGTATTTTATTATTCTTTTAAATTTAGAGGACTTTAAAAGCCTATTTAGAACCTTATTTTAATTATTCCATCAACTTATTTAAATTCAATTCAATGTTACGGTGCTAGGAGTGCTTCCGGTTCAAATTTTGGACCAACTGTTGCGTAGAAACCAACCTTAAAAACTTATTGTCCTTAAAGAAATAAATAATCAATATAATATGATATTTTTAACATAATAATACTATTAACAACAAAATCTTAATTTTTTTGGTTCTGGGTATTACAATATATATTTATAATTCAAAATTTTCTTTATTATATTTAAATATTATAAAATAAGTCTTAAATGTTTCCTAATTTTTTTCAATTATGACAAACTAAATCTTATAATTTTTTTTATAATTTGACCCTATTTTTAATTCTTTAAGCATGATAAATAGAAAGTTTTTTATTACAAAATATTTTTATTACTTATTTACTTTACTAATTATATATAAAGATATATTAAATATTATGAATTTATTTTATTCTAAACGATTACTATTTCTAGGAGATAAATTATAATTATTTGACTTATTTGATAAACCTGAAATTTGATTTAAAAAATATTTAATAAAATCAATATAACAAATTAAATAAATGACATAAACGCTGATTATCATCTAAAATTATTAATATTTAAATAATAAAACATATATAGTTTTTTTAATACACATACAATTTTTACTTCATACCGCAAAATATGCTTGTATATGTACTTGTAATATACATAAAAACTTCCTTAAATGAATATATTACCTCAAATCATTTTCTTTTGTAAAATTTGATTGTATGATTTTAAATATTCATACAATAATATATATGAATCATGTATAATAATAAATTTAATGTTATTAACTTTATTTAATATTTTTTATAATTTTAAATGTTAAAATTTCCTTAATAACTATATTTCATATTATATAAATCTGAAGAATATGTATATATTAAGTATGTTTTATATGAATATCTATCCAATATTGCTTAGTAAAATGTCGAGTGAAAATACTTTATTAATTAACCATTTTGACTGGCATTATTTGTTTAACTAAAGAGTACTTTCTCCCTCACAATTTAGATTTTATTACTACTTTTGTAAGAAAATGAAGAGAATACCTTTATCGTTTGCTTTTCTTTCCATTTATAATTGCGTATTTATCTTCAAAGTAATAAAACTCACATCTCGTGAATATGTAATTGTTTGAACGATAAATATAGCTATATATAACAATTTGGTTAATTTCATATTTTATAATTTTCCCATGTGACATGAAAATATTGATAGATGATCAGTTATGACTGCCATTAATATTATGAGTGTTTATGCTAACTCATATTATAAATTAAAATTTAGTAATATTCAACTATCTTTAATATGAAAAATACAATTCTAATCCAGTTTAATTTTGAAAAATCTCATTATAAAAATAATATCTTATCAAATTAAGAAAATATTAGTTCATCTTCATCGAGTGTGTTTTATTTTCTCCATTATAAAAATATTTTAATCGATCTTATAATAATATGAGTCCTGATCCATTCCACTTCTTTGTGTAAATTTCTCCTAAAGTTAGGAGAGAGATAGACATAATACAGAGAGTGGGGTCATTATCATGGATAATAAAAAATCGTATTTTTATTAATTATTTTAATTTTGTGTCTATCTCTCTTCGAAATTCACAGGAAATAGAGAGAAAGAAATGGAGAAGATCCGTGGGCTAATAATATGAGCTGAATTAGAAAGAGAGTATATATATATATATTTGTAACAAAGAAATAAGTGTAACTAAAATGTAAAATAAAATTATTTCAATGAAATATACTTAAACTAATGAAGTATACTCAACTCAACAATTATTATAATTTAATTTAAATTAATTTGGAGGCCACCACAAATACTTGGATGCGTCGAGCCTTGCAGCATTCTCCCTTTATGTAATGTATTTTCCGAGGCTGCATAAATTATTGGTATGACAATGAGAAACACACAGTAAAGTAAAACACATTAAAAAATTTGACTTCATATTGAAAAAGTATGAATTTAATTGAGAAAATAATATTTGAGTGATTCTCTTTTTATGTATGTTTAAATATAATATGAATGTGTTTATATGTAGCAGTCCACTAAATTCATTTAGTATAGAGTTAATATAGTAGATAAGTATTAATTATTTTGTAATTATGTCTTATCGATTTTCTAATTAATAAGAATTATTAATCTCTTATCAATTTTATAATTCTTATTTATCTTCTTAGCTATAAAATTCACACATCATTGATATTTCGTTTGAAGAATAAGTGTAGTTATATACTAATAAGGAGTTTGATTTCCTCAAGTTTCATTTTCTTAATTATTTTAATGATGTGTAATTATTTTATATACAGTAGTCCACTAAATTAATTTATAGTAGCGAGTTATTATTGTAGATAATTATTAATAATTATGTAATTATGTCTTATCAATTTTATAATTAATAGGAATTAATAATCTCTTATCTAATTTTATAATTCTTATTTATTATCATAGCTATAAAATAAAAATCTCATTGATAGGTCGTTTAAAGATAAACGTAGGTATATACTAAGAAGGAGTTTGATTTGCTCAGGTGTGGTATTCTCAATTATTTTGAAGGTGAGTAAGTGAATTATTGAATGTCGTGATGATGTGACAATAAAGAAATGGATTTTTTTAATTAAATTTTATTAATTAAAAAAGTAATATAAAAAAAATATAACCAATATCTTTATATTATATAAAGATGAAGTTATGAAATCAACCACAATTTTCTTTTTAAAAATCTCCCTATTCTCATTAACTCTAATTTTTAGAATTAATCTCCACTTTATATGTCAAGTGTGTTAATCTTATCCATTAATTTTATTTTATATCTTCTATAAATTTATAACCTCTCCTCATTTTCTTTTATTCTTCTTTATCGTCTTCTCTAGCCCTCAAATTATAATAACATGAAAAGATAGAAATATAAAAAATATTTTGTATTTTAATAATAATAAATTTAATAATAAAAAAAATAAAAAAATTTATGTTATACATACATTTTTTACTTCATATCACAAAATTGTGGGTATGTATACTTGTAATATACATAACAACTTCCTTAAATGAATATTTTACCTCAAATGGTTTACTTTTGCAAAATTTGATTATATAATTTTAAATATTCATAAAATAATATTGTTGGAAATGTGTGAGATAATGTTTTGATTTAATCCCAAAATCTCTAAGTGTAATTGTAAAGTTGTTATTATAAAGACTAGTACAAAAGCCTACTTGTTAGGAGGTTGAAATTTGTTGGCAGGTAAGTTCAACTGGCTACATGCCACTTGATGGAGTCGAACTCGCCTATGAAGAAGAACTAGTTTGGTGCCTAAGTTATATATATACCCACCAGTGGAGAAGTAGACCTTAATGCGCCCAAGTACAACTAAGCTGAGTTTTAGCTCAACAAAGAGGAGTTATGTTGTGGCAGCAATAATTTAATAATATGGGCTCATGCCAATAAATTATTATATGAGACTCAGACTCAATGTTGCAAAGCTTGGGGCGCGAGCACGAGCAAGATACATATGGACGAGCACGAGTAAGGTTCATGTCAATGAGCATGAGCAAGGTACATATCGACGAGCACGAGCAAAGTACATGTGGACAAGCACGAGCAAGGTACATGTCGACGAGCATGAGCAAGGGACATGTCGACGAGCATGAGAAAAGTACATGTCAACGAGCACGAGCATTCCCTAAGTCAACACACCGAGAGTAATTACAGCAATTACGCCAAATATGCCGCATAATTAGTGCCGATCAGAGGCCACACATGGAAGCTGACATTTATTATGGAAGCACTACAAGAAAATCATTGAAAGACAAGGGTTCAAAACCGTTGTCTTTCCATAATCTAAACCGTTGTAGATCGGCCTGTTGTAGTAGGTAGGTGAGTATAGACAACGGTTTATGACCGTTGTCTTTATTATATATTACAACGGTCACTGACCGTTGTCTATACGCACATACCTATTACAACGGTCCCATCTACAACGGTTAAACAATGAATATACAACGGTTTTGGACCGTTGTGGTTTATGTTTTTATACAACGGTCATAAACCGTTGTATTTCAAAAAAATGTTATTGTAAAATCATAATAAATCTTGATAGACAACAACGGTTATTGACCGTTGTCTTTTTATAAATTAAATGTTGTTGTATTTTAAACTGAATTGATAGACAACAGTTATCGACCATTGTCTTTATATTTTTACAATGTTTTATCGACCGTTGTCTTTGTACATATTAAACGTAGTTATAGCTTAAAATAAATTTATATACAACGGTTTTCAACCGTTGTCTTTAGTTGTTTATACAACATTTAATGATCGTCGTATATACCAAAATTAATGTTGTTGTAGCTTAAAATTATAATAAAATCACAAGATACACTATGGTTCTAAAACATTGTCTTTACATTATTTTTACTACGTCATAAAACCGTTGTATATTAAAAAATAATTGTTGTCTTAACTTATGATGAAAATAAAATTTAATGATAGACAACGATAATGGACCGTTGTATTAAATTATTTTCTACAATATCTTACATACATTGTATTTTTAAAAAATATATTAAATTTACAATAATATCTAATGCGGACCATTGTATTTAAAATAAATTTGTTCGAACAAATAACAAATATAAGTTGTTGTCTATAATCATTTCAACGTAAATAACCAAATTCTAAATCAAATAATAAAAATAAATTTACCATAAATATTTGACTACCATGATCAACTTAATTGTATCAATTAATACAACCATGCATTGCCTAACAAAGTCTCCAAAGGTATTTCCACATAATTAAAAAGCATTTCAGTTACGTACTGCCAAATTCGTTTACAAAAATTCCACTACCATCACTGTTCATGCATGTTCCACAACCAAAAAAATGTCTCTACCTTCAACATTCGTGCACCTTCTTCAATGCTCATCACTACATTGAAAACAAATAACATTTTAGCAAGCCTAAAAATCAATAATGAACAAGACACACAATATATAACTATTGGCTTCATAAATCACCATACGTGTATATTTTGAATTCCAATTAAACTAAAGCAACTCACAAGTTCACCAACATATATAACATGTATGCATAAACATATTTGCTAAAACCTACATTGAATTAATATCATTGATAAATAGGATATATTAAGAGCTAAAACACAACAAAGAACAAACCTTTGATCTATTCATACACATTCTTCAGAATGCATTCAGCCCATTCTTGCCGCACTTGATTCATTTCACCCATGGAGTAAGATGCAGTTTTTGGGAACTACAAAAAAAATATGTATCTATATAAAATCCATTGAAAATAATTACAAAATATGAAAAAAGAATAGAATATTACCAATGATTGTAGTGAAGTTATTGTCACTTGTCTGTCAAATTGCATAATTCGTTTCAAAAAGCAAAGAACATAGAAACCACATTGGTAACCATCAGGCTGCCTAGGGACCTGAATACGAAAAAAATACAAAAGAAACAATTAATTATGCATGGTTCGTTAGTCTATTTTATTACTAGTTTGTTTTATGTACCTTAAGTAATCTCCAGATGATAGATTTCTTGCATGATTTACTCAACCCCAAGTCAGTCAATCTAAAAGCTCTATATATTTTAGAAAAACATGGTCAAAAAATCAATTACTAGAAAAACATGGTCAAAAAATCAATTACTTATATTTTATAATCATTTTTTTTAGCATACTGTAACAATATGAAAATAGTACTTTAAAATATATCATTTTGTAATTGTCATATTCGTTATTAAATGCGGTAATCATTATTATAGTCTTCAAAAATTTAAATAATAATCTTTAGTATCAAAATGCATATCTAATTAAACAAAATATCATTTGATTTCAGGACTTATTGTTCAATAATTTATCACAAACTTTATATTCAACATGAATAGTTGTGTAAGCTACACAAGTCATACGATAACACATTTTCTTTAATAGTTTTTACTAGCAATTTTAATTAAAAAAATTGAATCGATGTATACATGTGAAGGAAAAAAAAGTATTTAAACTGAAAAAAAAAATTATGCATATTGTGGAGGGCAGTGGTGACTCAAAAAAAAAAAAAAACCTGTCAACTATCTATTGTTTCTTTTCATGGGCGATGGTAATTTTAAAGCAGACAGTTCCTTGACTGAACCAATTCCAAAGATTCTTCACAACACTTCCAAAATACAGACACAAAATTCTGACTCCATTTCCCATGAAATTATTTGAAAAATATAAAAAGAAAGAAACTAAATAAAAAAAAACACAGAAAAAGCAGACAAAAGGGCAGTGGCAGCCATTGCAATTCCATCCAAACTCAAGCCATGTTTACATTACCTACCTCTCATTGGTTAATCATAATGGCGCATTTTAGCACACTCCCCCCATCATTTTCTCCTCCTCTGCAGCTGTGACAAAAGAAAAAAAGCAACACACACACCATCATTCTTACATACTTCCACCCCTGCACTACAAAAGAGAGAGAAAGAAAACAACACCGCACACCACTTCCACACGCTCTCTCTCTCTCTCTCACATTCTTCCTAAGTTTTCCCATTGAAAAACTCCTTAAAAAGCTCCCCCCCTCCCAAAAAAAAAAAAATCACCATTTGAGTTAGACAACTTTTACAGGTAATGGACTTTTATTTAACTAGGCATGCGTTGCAAAAAATATACTAATCCTATGCAAAATATCCAATCAGAATAAGCTACGATTATAAGTCTCATAACTACTACATTATGGCGTCCAACTAATTTAGAAATAAATTGGAAAAAAACATGGGGTTATGTCAATATCCCCTAAACTAAATCCAGCAATTATACCTAATATACTAAGTTAATCACAGACAAAAAAAGAGTTTTCTTAAACTTTCTCGCCGTGCACAAAAGTTAATCCACTATTATTGACTCTTCCCACCAATACAATTACTTTCCAGCAGATCAATTGAAATCCCAAAAATGAATTGTGAAAATAAAGTGAATGAACACAAATGTTGAGCCATCATTGGGTCAAAATAGCAAGATAGAATAACACTAAAATCAATCAAAGCTGGAGACTTCCCAGTAAAAATTGCATCAAATCAAAGCATGCTAAGTGCATTACCCACTGTGAGTCTCAATAGCCTCAATTTGCCTGAAAACAATCCACAACCAGAATGTAATAATATGTCCGGGGGATTTTATGGGGGGAAAGCCTACTGGAAGATTTCCAAGACATTTTATCTATTTAACTAGACATTTGAAATCTAAACAGCTACCATAGACACGTTCGTTAATGCATTTTATCAAACAGTTAAAATGCAAGATTAATATGGATAGCCCTCTAGATTAACATAAATATACAATATCCCACATCCCACCCTCACACACCTGGAGGCAATAGTCTGAGCAGCGCGCGATGGAGGCAGACGAGTAACAGGGGAAACCGATAGCCTGGGCACGCAACGAGTGACAGAGGAGACCGATGGCCTAGGCGCGCAACGCGAGGAGGAGGCTGGCGGCCTGGGCGCGCGATGCGAGGAGGAGACCGGTGGCCTGGGCGCACGACGCGCGGAGGAGACCGGCGGCCTGGGCTCACGATGCGAGAAGGAAACCGGCGGCCTGGGCAACCTAGCTGACGGTCAGAGGCAGATTGCAGAGGCAGATTGTGGAGGCAGTTTGTGGAGGAACGACGTGAGCCCTAGTTTTCAATTCAAATTTTCATCACTGCTTTTTTTTCAATTCGAGCCCTAGTATTGTTGTTTAAGTTATAAAGTTATAAAGTTTTGTTGTTTAAGTGAAGAAGAAATATAAAGTTTTGTTGTTTAAGATATAATAATACCCAAGTTAATAAAATTTATAAAATTTTTAATTACGTATATACAAACTTAATATTTCTTGTTAAGTTAATCAATGCACACTTAAGTTAATATTTAAAAATTATGTTTGTATAAGATTATCCTTCATAATTCTCGTTTTGAAATTCTTAAATTCTATCATTTGTATGGTCATAATTTAATATTTTAATATCATATTAAAATTGTTAAAAAATTATTTTTAAATATTTTCTAATACAATTGTATAATCTAAAATATTTTATTTAAATACTTAATTTAAAATTAATGTATAATTAATTTTTAATGCCGAGTAGTAGGGGGTTATGTACTAATTTAGTATAATTAAGTAAAATAATTAATAAATAAAATTTTGGTAGAAGAAATTGGGGAAGATATTAAAGGGCAAGATTTTGTGAAAATATTCCAAATGTTTGTTAAAAAATGTATTTTTAATTTTTTAAAGTGTTATTCGAAATATACTTAACAAAGTTAGTTCAAATAGTCAAAGTTATTAGATAATAACTAGTAAAAAACTATTGAATTGAAAGAGTTATTTCTAACTTTTCTAAGCATTAATGTTTAAAGTGCTATTCTAGTCCTAAATTTAAAAAGAGATATTCTAGTTCTAAATTTTAAAAGTGCTATTTCAAAATAATATAAAGTATTATATATTTTAATGAGTTAAAAGTGTTAAATGTACAATTGATCAAATATCATGTTACTACAACGGTCATGCACTGTTGTAGTAAATAATTTTATACTACACCATATTATAAATATATACAACATTTAGAAAACCGTTGTAGTATCATACTTTTTAATACATCACTTTTATGGTTATATACAATGGTTAATTAGCCATTGTCTATAAGTTATTTTACCGATATACAACAGTTCAAAACTGTTGTCGTAAGGCACTTTCTACAACGCTATTTTTATGAACATATACAACGGCTTGAAACCGTTGTCATTTAGCAAATTTTCCTGAAAACCACTTATATACAACATATATATACAACGGTTTAAAAACGTTGTAGTAAGTTACTTTCTACAATGCGTCTTTTGTGGTTTAGACAACGTCTGACCATAACCGTTGTCTATCATCAAAATTCTTTTGTAAAAGACAACGGTTCTTCTTTAGGCAACATGTTTTTAACTTTAGACAACGATTTTTAGCGGAACCGTTGTCTTTCCAGCGTTGTATAACATCATTTTTCTTGTAGTGAAGACTTTCCATAATAACTTTTGTAACGGTTTTGTTGACTAATACAGAGTAATTGATGCACATGCCTATTGGTCCCTTAAAGTGGTCAAGGTCTAGAGGGGGGGTTGAATAGACCTTGAGGTCAAAAACAAATTTTCAAACTTTTCAAAAATGATGGATTCTAGAACCTTACAGTAGCCCTTTTTCAAGTTTAAAAGAATAAGTCTACATGAGTTTTAAGAACAGGACCACAAAGGTTACAGTTGTAGACTAGAGAGTCTGCAGCTGCAGGGTTCAAAACTTTGCAAAAAAACAATCACTTGTAGACAAAATATCAGAGTAATTCTCACAATTAGAATTGTATAGAGAATATTTCAATGTGCTGCGGAATAAAGTGAATGATTAATGAAAAACAATGTAAACTAGACTAAACATTTGAGTGACTTATGAAAGTCTACAGCTGTAGAGTCAGTTTTTGTGAAAATCACAATGGTTTTATGCACTCCAGATTTTAAAGCAATGATGAATGTAACAAGATAAATAAATATGAAGGAGCAAGAATACAAAGAACAAGAAGTAAATAGACCAGATTTTATAGTGGTTCAGTGTCTATAAAAGACAACCTACATCCACTGTTACACCACTCAGGTGCCAAATTCACTAAGAAGTGATCACAAAGATCAATACAAGTAGTTCCCCCTTAGAACTAGGTTCACTCATATTCCTATTCTAAAAAGAGATAACCTACTCTATTCACTCAGAATATCAACTCACAAAGAGTTTTACAAACATCACAAAGAGATATCTACACTAAGTAGAAATAAAATCAGGTGAGGGAACAACAACAAAAAGTGTGATTCTTGCTAAGAAGATCCTAACCAACTATCCTATGAATCACAAAGAATAAAGACAGAAAAAGCTCTCTCAGAATATGCTGGCTGTAGACTTGCTTAGGTTGAATGCTTGTATGCTCGCGGTTGTTGTTATTGCTTCCTCTGAGGACATCTTCTAATTAAAGATGGAGTGGAGTGTCTTATCCGTTGGGAATTTCAAATTTGAAATTCAGATAAGGCTCTACTCTCTCTATTGGCATGTGTGAGGTGGTCATCATCCTTCACACAGGATAGTACTGAATGTACTATGTCCTTTTCTCAGAATTCTGATCTCCTTTGTAACTAATCTTTATTATCCTCCAGATTTGAGAAACTAACCACCACTTAAGTACAATTTAGTGAGTGCACAAAGGCTACACTAATAGTCATTAAGGGTCTTCTTAATCTTCAAATATTTTCTGACTTATACTTCATCTTCAAACGGTTCTTTGCAGCTGTAGAGTCTTCAACCTTGCAGCTGTAGAGTCCTGTCACTATGAAAAATCGGCTGTAGAGAAACCTTACAGCTGTAGGATCATGTCTTGACTGTATAGTGATCAAATATACAGCTGTAGACTTCTCTTTACAACTATATGTTTCAAACACCAATTTCCTTGACAAAGTGTTAGTCAAATAAACAGTTTTAACATAATGTTTTGCACCCATCAAAATCTAAAACAAGGTACTAACAATTGCCCCCTATTTTGATGTTGGCAAAACAAAACAAAATAACACAGACAATAAGAAATTATCTTAAGAACAGAAACAAGAACAAGAACAACAAGAAACAGAGCAAACAAGTCAAGGTAACAAAGCACAAAACACAAAGCTGCATAAATAAATAAGGGTTCAAGATATAGCTTACAGTGGGATAATTAGACTAAAAACTAAACAGTTTTAGTGTCTATTCTAGATTGTAATCTTCATCTCCTCTTGTGCTTGGGATCTGCATCTTCTTCTTCAGAATCAGAGTCTTCATCTTGTGCCTTCAAAATTCCTTGCTGAACAAGCTTCAAGTTCTTAGCATCTTCTTCATAGTATTTCATTATCATCTCCAATTCATATGCATAAAAAAGTTCTTCCTCCTTCTTGGATTTAAACTGTCTCTTGGGCATAGGATTGCTTATGAAATTTCCACCAAGAAGTCTGGCATTGTCTCCTTTATATAATGTTCCATTAGCCTTCATATCCTTGAACTTCTGAAATTTGTCCTTCTTCAGCTTAATCTTTTTTATCACAGTGTGCTTGGTGCAAATACTCAGATATTCTTCCCAAATTAGATCAAATTCTGTCTTCATCTGTTTCACCCTTTCTTCAGATTCCTCAAGAGGTACCATACTCAATGGTTGAACATCCAGAGGTTGAGTAGTCACAACTGCTGTAGACTGATCTGATTCTTTCTTGCTTTGCTTCTCTTTCTCTTCTTTTTCCTTCTCCATTCTTTCTTTCTTTCTTTCTCTTGATTCTTTTACAGTCAGTTCCCAGGAATGAGATTTTTGAGTTGATTGAGCTTTAACCTCAGGAACTATAGATTTCTGGACTGTAGACTTGGGTAGATTTAAAATTCTGCCTCCTGTAGAGCTTCCTTTTATAGAATCTGATTGATCTCCCAGTCTTTTAGACTTTGCAGCTTCAATGTCTTTTGTCCATGCCTTTCCAATATCCTTCATATTTTCAAGGATATTTTCAGTGGCTTTATCTCCTTCTTTAATCTCTTTTTCTATTCTGCTTTCCCTCTTTTTGCCAACATCAACATGTGACAAAATGGTGTTAAGCTTACTCAATATATCTTGCTTCAGAGATTCATTTCCATCAGTCATCTTGGACATTTCCATCTTCAGACTTTTCATTTCCACTTTTAGATCAACAGATTCATCCTTAATAGTCTTGATATCTGACTGTAGATTTGAAATTTCTCTTGATTTCTGGCTGCTCTCACTTCTGATTTCTGCATTCTGATTCATTAGGCTGTCCACAACATCTTTAAAGTTTTTCTCCAAAACTTTATTTTCCTCCAGGCTTCTCTCTTCAAATTTCTTCACATAATCTTCCATTCCTTTTCTTATTTTCTGAGAAATAATTGCATCAGGAACTTGCTTAACCTGTTTCAGAATTTCTGCTTCAATTGACTTGAAAGATTCTTTCAAATTCTTCAAGTGTGTGACAACATCTGAATGTGTCATTTGTGGATTAGCATCACTATCTTCTTCCTCTGAATCTCCTTCTCTGATCACTAATTCCTTTCCTTTCTCAAACTTCTGAGCTTTGGAAGACACCAACTCTACAGCTGTAGAGTCTTTAGTGGAAGCCTTCCTCTTGCTAGGAGTTAAAGGAGCTTCTGTTGAAAATCCAGTGATGTATTCATCAATATTCACCTCATTTTCTCTTTCAAGAGCTGAAAAGCTCTGAAGAGGTGGAGTTCCATGTCTATAGATTTCCTCCAAAGTGTACATAGTAGGTGGAGAATGATGAAAGATACTTGTGATTGGTTGAGATATATCTTTATCAATCTCACTAGATAGCTCATCAATCACTCTCTCATCAACTTGAGCATTATCAGGTGCTTGTACTTCAGTCTCCACAATCTTTTCTTGAATATCAGCTTGGACTTGGATTTGAGCTTATGCACCACCCATTGGTGCATCATCATTGCCATCATCATCATTGTCTGGCTTTTCCTTTGGATCTTTACAAGGGGAATCATCTTTCCTTTTCTCCTTTTCCTTCTCAGAATCCTCTTCAGTAGGATTAGCTTCATCAACAATCATTGGATCTACAGCACTATCTCCTGCAGACTCCATCAAAATTGCTTCCTTTGCCAAGATGTTCAAGCCTTCAGCTTTAGGTAACTGAGTGCTTCCTTCACCAGTCTTCTATGGAACATCTTCATCACTATCAGTGCTTTCCACATCATAAGGACAACTTTCAAAGCTGCGGCTGCAGACTTTGTAATTTTCTTTCTTGCAGGTTCTTCAATAATCTGCTTTCCTTTACCTTTGTCTTTCCTTCTTTTTCCAGCAATAAAATCATCAAGAAATTTAGGCTTCATCAATTCATTATCATCATTACAACTTGTCTAATCAACAACCCATTGGAACAAGTCTTTCTCCTCAGCTATCAATTTCTCCAACTCTTCTCTTAACAACTTCCAATCTTCAAATTTCTGTTTCTCTTCCTCAAATTCTTCAACCCTCTCAACTGGAACAACATGGAGTTGTTCAGTTTCAGGTTCCGGGACTTCAATCTGTTCAGAGAATTGCTCAGTTGCATCTACAAACTGTTCTTCATTAGTTTGTACTTCAGACTGTACAATTGGTAAGTCTACAACTGTAGACTTGCCAGCTTCAACTATTGTGGCTTCCTCAGAATGAAGTTTCTTTTGTCTTTTCTCTCTATCAACTTCATCTTCTGAATCAGTGGCTTCATCCACTAAAATCCTTCTCCTCACACTCTTCTTTTTCTTCTTTTTTTCTGGTTTTTCAGGTTCTTTTGGTTCACTAATGATAGTGTGTAATACCCCGAATTAAATAAAATTTAATTATTTTTATTTTAGGTTTAAGAGTATTAATTCCAATTTTAATTTGTGGTTCTTTAATTAGGAATTTATATTTAGGATTATAATTGGGACTTTTTTTTAAGACTTGAGGATTATTGTGTAGAATAATTTAAGATTAGAAATATTTTCATTTGTGATTTTAAGGCTTTTGATAGTTAGTCTTTAAGATAAGGATTAAATTAAATTTATTGGGTTCTTTAAAGTATATGATTTTACGCATGTGTTTTGGGTTATACTTTCAATTTGGTAGTCCACATTAGGAAATATTTTTGCTGCTAATAAAAATGATTTATCCTAAGCTGAATGGTATTAATTCAAAGGCGGTCAACATGGGTTGGTTACTAGTGTTTTTAATTAATTGCAAAATCGACAGCCGATTACTTTAATCTTATTTGGGAAATGAAGTTATGACCGACCGTTATATTTTTATAAGAGAGATGGAAATCTTATTTTAGGTGTTAGTATAAAAGAGCATTAGCAGCAGTATTTTGGGGTTAGATTTGTTGTGGTAATGCAAAAAAAAAAAAAAAAAAAAGAGAGATACCAGCAGTGGCAATTCAAGTATAGGTTTGCAATTCAAGTATAGGTGTTTCTTTTTTTTAGAAAAAGGAAAAGGAAAGAAGAAGTGTAGCAGCTGACCGGTAGTTTAAGAAGAAAGGCGTGGTCGGATTAGTCGAGTAAAGGATCGAGGACTAGGAGCCGTTCGTTGTATGTACACTTTCTATTACAAATATCTCAACAAATCAAAGGTGGGGAATTCTTTATTGAATGAAACTTTTGTCACTTTTAAATATTATATGTGGTTGATTATTGTTATTTTCACCAACTTGCTATTAATGATTCACTATGTTATTTGTTGTGTTCGGCGGGGTAAAGGCCGTATAACACTATGATTCAGCTATGTTATTTGTTATGTTCGGCGGGGTAAAGGCCGTATAACACACTATGACTTAGCTATGTAATACGTTATGTTCGGCGGGGAAAAGGCCGTATAACATATATAAATTATGGTTGGCAAAGCCAACACAGCTATGGGTAAGATTGTGTGTGGGATAATGATTCCGATTACATTTTGTATTTAACTGTGACATATATTTTTCCCCACTAAGCTAGTTGTTGCTCACCTCAATCTTTTCATTTATTTTTAGATCCAAAAGGGAGTGCGGTGAAGGGCTGGTGGATGTGTCTCAATTATTAATATCAAATCCGTTGTATGAAATATTCTTGGTTTTATCACGATTGTTTATTAATATTAGTTTTGTATTAGAAGCATTTTTATGTAATAAGAGTCATATCTCATTTGATTTACAAAATTCATATTATTATAGAGTTATTAAATTTGTGTTTAAATTATAATTGCCTTAATATTTATTTCCGCTGTTGCAACTATTAAATTATTTGGTCATTTTGGTTCATTTTTACAAAATTTGTAATTCTTTATGTAATAGTTATTTTTCTTTACTAAATTCTTAATTTTTTTTATTCAAAACCATATCTTTTCTTGTCCATATTATGAAAACAAAGATATTTAAAAGAAATTCTAAGTAAAGTCACTCCTCAAAGGTCTTTACAAAATTTGGGATGTGACATAGTGAGAACCCTCTTCTCAGTCTTCTTCTTTCTTCTTTTGGATTCAGGGGTCATAGGAGCATCCATAACTCCTCTCTTGAAGTTAGCCCTTCCAATGATTCTTTGGGTAATAATGGGTTTACCTCCATGCCCATTAAATAAAGAAAATCCTACCTCCTTTAGGATATAATTCAAATATTAGCCAAAACCTTTGTTCCTTCCATCTTTCATCACATCTACACTTATATTTCTCAAAATCAGTTCACCTATATCTATCTTAACTTCCTTAACAAATGCTATCATTAAATCCCACATGAGAATGGTGCCAACATCATGACCACCAGTTCTACACAATATGCATTTATCAATAGCTTCATAAAGATAGATATACTCAACTGCTAGGTCTGTTTTCTTGAAGGTTCTTTTCCAGTTCTTTGGAAACGGCTTCTTTGCAGTAAATCTCCTCCAATACTTCTCATCTTCTTCTGCAAAGTTGAGGTTGTCATGTGCATCACCTCCAGTGTTTAAGTGTAGAGCTCTGGAAATATCACCAGCTGTAATATTCACATTCTTTCCTTGCATTTTGACTGACAAATTCTTCCTTTCGACATTTGCAACAGCATTCTGGTAGAACTCATGAACTATTTTGTCGTCATAAGCTCAAGGAATATGGGTTAGGCAGTAGTGAACACCCTGATTCACTATATGCTTTACAACATCTTCCATAGCATCAGTAGGATGCTTCTTCAGGATTTCATCGAAGTCGAATAAAGCACCGAAAATAACTTTCATTGCCATGATTCTTGGGTTTCTTTGAGTGAGGAATAGGGAGTGTTTAAGGTTTCAGGGGATACGAAATGTTTAAAGTAGGATATAAAAGGATGAAGGATCCTTTAAATACCTTTCCTTAAACAGTCATTAAGAACAGGGGTATAACGGTCTTTGACCTAAAATTTATGAGTGTTTGAATTCTGAACCAAATTTATAATTAAATTTGTCCAAAAATCTAACTCACATAAAATTTAATTCCATTTAAAAATGTTACACGTGCTCAAACATTTTATTAACCAAAATGTTTGAATAAATCCAAGAATTTCTCTAACTTAGTACAAAAGTTTCTGAATTTTGTAGTGCTTCATTTTGTTATCAGAATTGAACAAAGTACTGTAATTTCCCTAAGTTTGCAGTTGACAATCTTAGAGTTTGAAACTATACAGTTGGTAAGGAATCTGCAGTCCTGAACTAAGTCTACAGCTGTAGAGTTCAACTCTACAGTTGAGTGACTTTGTAGCTGCAGTTTTCCTTTCTACTGAATTTTTAATTTTCTAGGCTTGTCTTTGCAATTTAGTGAGTTTCACAGAGTCTTATTACAATTATAACATTCCCAAATTGCCTCTCAAGATTGAAAATCTTGATTCACATAAAGGTTTAGTGAAAATATCAGTAAGATTCAAATCAGTATGGATCTTGGTCAATTTCACATCCTTTCTTTCAACATGATCTCTTATGAAATGATGCCTTACATCTATGTGTTTTGATCTAGAGTGTAAAACTGGATTTTTTGTAATAGCAATAACACTTGTATTATCACAAAATATAGTTGTTTCTCTTGATTCAATCCCATAGTCTTGTAATTGATATTGCATCCATAAGATTTTAGTACAACAACTTCCAGCAGCAAAGTATTCTGCCTTAGCTGTAGAAAGAGCAATTGAATTCTGCTTTTTACTATGCCATGCCACTAACCTTTCACCTAGGAATTGACAAATCCCACTAGTACACTTCATATCAATCTTGTAGCCTGCAAAATCTGAATTAGTATACCCAATGAGTTCAATTCCTCCTTCTTTAGGATACCATAGTCCTAAATTTTAAGTGGATTTGACATACTTGATGACCTTCTTTACAGTATTTAAGTGTGATTCCTTAGGATTCACTTGGAACCTAGCACATACTCCAACTGCAAACATAATATCAGGCCTGCTAGCTGTAAGGTATAGCAATGATCCAATTAGCCTCCTATATTTGGTTACATCAACACTTTTGCCATTCTCATCCTTGTCAAGATTCACAGAAGGTGTCATAGGTATATTGGTAGGCCTAGAACTGTCCATTCCAAATCTTTTTATCAGCTCTTGAGTATACTTAGCTTGATTGATGAAAATGCCATCAGTCATTTGCTTAACTTGTAATCCCAAAAAGAAATTTAGATTTCCCATCATGCTCATTTCAAATTTCTTAGTCATGAGCTTAGAGAATTTTCTACACAATTCCTCATTGGTTGAGCCAAAGATTATATCATCTACATAGATTTGGACAAGCAAAATATCATTCCCATGTTGTAATCTGAATAAGGTCTTGTCAACCATTTCCTTTTTGAATCCATTTTTGATCAAATGATCACATAGGGTATCATACCATGCTCTTGGTGCTTGTTTAAGTCCATAAAGGGCTTTTCTAAGCTTATAAACCTTGTCTTCAGCTGTAGATTCCTCAAATCCTGGTGGTTGTTCAACATACACTTCTTTAGAAAGTAAACCATTAAGAAATGCACTCTTTACATCCATTTGATAGACTGTAAATTTCATATGTGCAGCATAGGCTAGAAATATTCTTATAGCTTCTAATCTTGCAACTGGGGCAAAAGATTCATCAAAATCTATGCCTTCAGATTGACAATAGCCTTGAGCAACTAGCCTTGCTTTATTTCTGGTTACAATTACATCTTCATCAAGTTTGTTCTTGAATACCCACCTAGTACCATTCACTTTGTGATTCCTAGGTCTTGGGACAAGTTCCCATACTTGATTTCTTTCAAAACCATTCAATTCTTCTTGTATTGCAATAATCCAATTGACATCTTGCAGTGCTTCATGAATATCAGTAGGTTCTGAAGTTGAAAGAAATGTAGCAAACATTGCTTCATGGATTTGTTTTCTGGTTTTCACAGCATCTGATAGGTTTCCAATTACATGTTCAGGGGGGGTGATCTTTCAACCAAATCAAATCTGACACAGGTTCTAATCCTTGATCATTGTTCTCTATAGCTGTAGATTCACCTACTGCAGACTCATCAAGTTCTTTTGTTGGTGATTCCACTTCTGTTTGAACATTCTCATGGACTAGGTCTTCTACATTCTCTAAAGGTGGTAACTCAACAATTATAGTGCCAAAGCCTTTGTTTGTCAAATCTATAGGAGTTTTGATCTCAACATAGTGCTGCTGACTTGTATCTGTAGAGTTGTCCTCCTTAAAGTCTTCAGCAACTTCTTCAGGGGAGTTATGTTGTTCATAAAAAACCACATGTTGTGACTCTTCTACAATCATCAATCTTTTGTTATACACTCTGAATGCTTTGCTAAAATTAGAATAACCAAGAAAGATACCTTCATCTGACTTTGAATCAAAAGTCTTAAGATATTCTTTCCCATTATTCAGTACGAAGCATTTGCATCCAAAAATGTGTAAATGAGAGATATTGGGAGTCCTTCCTTTCCATAACTCATATGGAGTCTTCTTAAGATCCTTAACAATTAAGCGTCTATTTTGAGTATAGCATGCTGTGCTTGTAGCTTCTGCCCAAAATTTCTTAGGCAACTTTGCTTCAACAATCATGGTTCTTGCAGCTTCCTTGAGTGTTCTATTCTTCCTTTCAGCCGCTCCATTTTGCTGTGGGGTTCTAGCTGCAGAGTATTCATGCATTATGCCATGTAGTGAGCAATACTCTTCAATCACTTAATTTGTAAATTCAGTTCCTCTATCTGATCTGATTTTCACAATCTTCAGATTTCTTTCATTTTGAATCCTTCTTAACAGTTCTGGTAACCGATGTAGAGTTTCACTCTTCTTTCTTAGAAACACAGTCCAAGAAAATCTTGAGTAATCATCTACCACAACCAAAGTGTACTTCTTCCCACTTATACTTACTGGTTCTATAGGTCCAAAAAGATCCATATGCAGTAATTCAAGTGTTCTTGAAGTGCTTGAGTGAGTTTTATTCTTGAAAGTCTTCTTGATTTGTTTCCCTTTAACACAAGCATCACATAAGTGTTCCTTCCTGAACTTGGTATTTGGCAAACCTCTTACAAGTTTGTTACTCACAAGTTCATTCATGGTTTTGAAGTTTATGTGATTCAACCTTTTGTGCCATAGCCAACTAACTTCATTGGAACTATTAGCTAGAAAGCAGGTAGTTTCAGCTGCAGAGTTCCACTCCACAATGTAAACATTCCCTTTTCTAGTTCCTGTCAGTTTAGTGGTTTGGGATTCAATATCTTTGACTATGCAAGTATCTTGTGTAAAGTCTACAGAGTAGCCTTTGTCACAAAATTGACTCACACTAAGCAAATTATGCTTTAAACCATCTACCAAATAGACATCATTGATATAAACATTTCCTTTGAGTAGACATCCTGATCCTTTAGCTGTTCCACTGGCATTATCTCCAAAAATAACTTTAGGACCTTTATGATCTTTCACATCTTGTAGTAAACTTCTATCTCCAGTCATATGTCTTGCACAACCACTGTCTATATACCAAATCTCTCTTTTGGTGGTTGCAACATGTACCTGCAAAATAAATTGAGTTATTTGGGAATCCAATACTTTGGATTTCCTCCAGAGTTAGTCTTTGCAATCCAAGCCTTTTTGGGAGCTGTAGATTTGTTAATTCTACAGTTCTTGCTTGATCCTCCTCTTTGAGTGCTTGAAGAGGGAGACATATCTGACATATTTCTATTCCAGAATCTATCAAAGTTGAGTCTTCTTTACATATACAATTTATGATAGACTTCTTCTTCTGGCTGTAGGATTGACTCTGCAGTTTGTTTCAAAGTTATGTTTTGAAACATGTTTGAGACATCATCTTCAGAGTCATCCATGATCTCCTTGATCTTTTGTTGTCTTCTAGGTGACAATTCTTTGAATGAATTCAAGAATTTCAAATCTTGTGGCTGTAGAGTTGAGTCTACAGTTTCTTCAAGGGTTGTTTCTTTGACAAACTTTCTCCCAAGCCTTGGAATTGATTCTTGTAGATATTTCATCCACACACAGGGATTATATCCTATTCCAGTCAAGTCCTTTGAGTGCCTTTGCTCAGAAAGCATCTTCTTCAATTGTTTGGATGATTTTCCAAAACAATCTAACTTCATTTGATAATGGGCATTGTGTTCTTCAAGTTCAGCTATCATCAGTTCTTGATTCCTGATTGTTTCTTTCAATTCAACACAGTCTGCAGCTCTACAACTTGCTTCATTGAAATGTTCTTCATTGTCTTCTTTTAGACAACTGTAACCTTCCTTCAGTTCTTGTAGAATATGCAGTTGTTTCTCAGCATCTTCTACTCCAGCTAACAAAGCTTTCACATGTTCTCTTCCAATGTGATTATCTCTTCTAAGATCTTCATTTTCTTCTTGGAGTCTTTGGATTGCACTTAGCATGTCACTGGAAGAATCCTTTTCTATAATATAACTTGATGATGACGAGCATACCTCTTCATCTTTAGCCATAAGACAGATCAAGGCTTCTTCATCTGAGTCTGTAGAGTCTGAATCCTCTAAATCTGCAGTTGACTTTTGAGAAGAAGAGGAACATTCTTCCTGGTTTTTATCAAACTCAGAAAGTAGTCTCTAATTCTCTCCTTGTCAAACTTTTTCTTTCTATCTTTCCTGAGTCTCTTTTCTTCATCATTGTACTTCTCAGCTTTTGGATAAGGACAATCTTTGATGTAATGTCTTGGTTATCTGCATTTGTAGCACAAATAAGTTGAGTTAGGTGCTATAGATTTCACCTTACCATCTTCCTTAGGAGTGAACTGCTTCTTCTTGGTCCATTTCCCAAACTTCTTGAGCTGCTTTATAAAAAGAGCCAAGTCTTCATCATCAGAACTTGTAGCTGTAGGGTTGTCAGCAACTAGAGCTGTAACCTTACTGCTGTCAGGTTCTTTTCTCCTGCTTATGTCAAACTCATAAGCTTTGAGGTCTGAAAAGAGTTCAAAGGTGGATATCTTAGATAAATCCTTTGATTCTCTCATAGCAATAACCTTCATGTCCCATTCACTAGGTAAGCCTCTAAGAACCTTCATGTTCATTTCTCTTTGTGAGTACTCTTTACCAAGTGAATCTAGCTAATTGAGGATTTCAATAAATCTTGATTCAAACTTTTCAAGGGTTTCACTAGATTTCATCTTGAAGTTCTCAAACTTTTGAACTACTATCATGAGTTTGTTTTCCAACAAATCATTTCCAACTTTTCCCATATATCTTTTGCAGTTTTGCAGTTTTTGATCTTGCTAAACACAATTTTATCAAGTGAATGATAAATAGTGTTCTTTGCAACATTGTCAAGGTTGGACCTTCTCTTGTCATCCTCAGTCCATTCCCTTCTGGGTTTAGGAATAATCTGAGCTAGTCCAGCTGACTGATCAGCTGCAGTGTTGACCTTTGTGATGGGTATGGGGCCATCCTCTATTATAGACCACATTTCATCATTAACTGCAGACAAATGTGCTTGCATTCTAATTTTCCATTCATCATAGAACTCAGCAGAGAACATTGGAACCTTGGATTTCACAATCTTGGGAGTCATGCAAGTATGCAAGTGTGTTTTTCAAAAACCAAAAGGATCTAGCTAGGTACTGATCAAAGCAGTGGCAAGCCAACTGCTCTGATACCACTTGTTGGTCCCTTAAAGTGGTCAAGGTCTAGAGGGGGGGGGGGGGTGAATAGACCTTGAGGTCAAAAACAAATTTTCAAACTTTTCAAAAAGGATGGATTCTAGAACCTTATAGTGGCCCTTTTCAAGTTTAAAAGAATAAGTCTACAAGAGTTTTAAGAACAGGACCACAAAGGTTACAGTTGTAGACTAGAGAGTCTACAGCTGCAGAGTTCAAAACTTTGCAAAATAAACAATCACTTGTAGACAAAATATCAGAGTAATTCTCACAATTAGAATTGTATAGAGAATACTTCAATGTGCAGCGGAATAAAGTGAGTGATGAATGAAAAACAATGTAAACTGGACTTAACAGTTGAGTGACTTATGAAAGTCTACAGCTGTCGAGTCAGTTTTTGTGAAAATCACAATGGTTTTATGCACTCCAGATTTTAAAGCAATGATGAATGTAACAAGATAAATAAATATGCAGGAGCAAGAATACAAAGAACAAGAAGTAAATAGACTAGATTTTATAGTGGTTCAGTGTCTATAAAATACAACCTACATCCACTGTTACACCACTCAGGTGCCAAATTCACTAAGAAGTGCTCACACAGATCAATACAAGTAGTTCCCCCTTAGAACTAGGTTCACTCAGATTTCTATTCTAAAAAGAGATAACCTACTCTATTCACTCAGAATATCAACTCACAAAGAGTTTTACAAACCTCACAAAGAGATATCTACACTAAGTAGAAATAAAATCAGGTGAGGGAACAAAAAAAAAATTGTGATTCTTGCTAAGAAGATCCTAACCAACTATCCTATGAATCACAAAGAATAAAGACAGAAAAAGCTCTCTCAGAATATGCTGGCTGTAGACTTGCTTAGGTTGAATGCTTGTATGCTCGAGGTTGTTGTTGTTGCTTCCTCTGAGGACATCTTCTATTTATAGATGCAGTGGAGTGTCTTATCGGTTGGGAATTTCAAATTTGAAATTCAGATAAGGCTCCTCTCTCTCTGTTGGCATGTGTGAGGTGGTCCTCATCCTTCACATAGGATAGTACTGAATGTACTATGTCCTTTTCTCAGAATTCTGGCCTCCTTCGTAACTAATCTTTATTATCCTCCAGTTTTGAGAAACTAACCACCACTTAAATACAGTTTAGTGAGTGCACAAAGGCTACACTAATAGTCCTTAAGGGTCTTCTTAATCTTCAAATATTTTCTGACTTATACTTCATCTTCAAACGGTTCTTTGCAACTGTAGAGTCTTCAACCTTGCAGCTGTAGAGTCATGTCAATATGAAAAATTGGCTGTAGAGAAACCTTACAGCTGTAGGATCATGTCTTGACTGTATAGTGATCAAATATACAACTGTAGACTTCTCTTTACAACTATATGTTTCAAACACTATTTTCCTTGACAAAGTGTTAGTCAAATAAACAGTTTAAACATATTGTTTTGCACACATCAAAATCTAAAACAAGGTACTAATAAAAACCCTCACGAATGAGCGAGGGTTCAAACCCTCGACAATCAGCGAGCACAAGCCCCTCGCCAACAAAGGCCGGACCGAGCCGAGGGTACCTCAGGCCAGACTGAGGTGAGGGTACCCCCATCGCCATCTAACGAGCATCAAATCTATCGTGGGCTTGCTAGGGTTTTTCCCTTGCCAATTAAAATAGGACCCACTTTGTACAGAACGAAGTACGGGATATGACCACCCAGAATGAATAGGTCGGAGATGAATAGTCGGAGGCTCCAGACTTGTCTAAGCTATAAGTGAAGACCATTGGAAAAAGCACGGTCGTATACATGGACTGGGATAACTAGGCAAGTCGAGGCGCATTATTTCTGGCTCGGCGGGACATCATTTGGTATGCACTTCAGCACATCGGATCTTATAGCCATGTTGATATTGACTAGTTGATGTCCATGACTGATGAAAGGGTGGCTAGAGCTGTGAATGAAAAAGTGGCTGAGATAGAGGAAAAAATAAGAGGACGAGGGGCGTCGAAGAGCACAGGAACTTCAGGAGCGCGAGGAGTTTCAGAGACAAATGCGTGAGTAGTTTCAGAGACAAATGCAACAACAAGTGCAAGAACAAATGCTAAAATTTATGCAGGAGGATCTAGTACAGTGCAGCCATCCCGGAGATGACCGACACGATGATGCTCACTCACCACATGATTCTCACTCACTACAAGACTCTCAAGGACACCGTAGAGCACCACACGATTCTCACTCACAACATGACTCAAGGACACCATAGACGTTGGAAGGGACCGAGACTTTGATACATTTGATGTGTATGTTTTGAATTATATTTTTAACTTTTTCTATTTTAAATTATTTAACTTTGTGTACGTTTTATTCTGTATTTTGAATTATTCGAATGATTAGGCACCTACTAACTATTAGTGTGACTTGAGCAATTTAATATTTTAAATTAAAATAATAATTTAAATCAATCTTTTGAATTAATAGAATAATCAGAATTAATTTTTATAATGACTTGAATTAATATTTAGAAATATATAATTACACATATATATATGTGATAAATTTATTAAATATACAAGTATTACATAATTAAAATACATAATTTTAGATTAGTATAATTACATAATATAATAATAATAAAATAAATATATAACACTTAGTTGAAATAAAAAAAATATATATATATATATATATTTATAATGAAATATGGAACAAGAAATATCACTTGCCCAAATGGCAAGACACTCATTCACATATACGAGAGGTAACGAGTTCAAACCCCCTCTCACGCAAAGGGAGGCTGATATTCGCGCGGGTCAGACCCGGATCAGTTCAGCTCGTGGGTCTAACCTGCAAAATTATTATTATTTATTTCACAAAGACAACGGCTCACAACCGTTGTCTATAGTCACAAATAAGGATATGAACATGCTACAACAACATATTTTATATGTATAGACAACAGTTAATAACCATTGTAGTAATAAATAAAAGACAACAGCTCAGAACTGTTGTCTAATAGTCAAAAATAAGGATATGCACATGCTACAACAACATATTTTTATGTATAGACAACAGTTAATAACCGTTGCAGTAACAAATAAAAGACAATGGCTCACAATCGTTGTCTATAATCACAAATAAGGATATGCACATGCTACAACAACATATTTTATATGTATAGACAACAGTTAATAAGCATTCTAGTAACAATGAAAAGACAACGGTCCATTAACCGTTGTCTAAACTTAAACCTACTACAACAAGAGCTTCTACAACGACATTTTTTTTATAGAAAGACAACGGGTTTCCACTGTTGCCGTATCCATTTTTTCTTGTAGTGCTCCGACAAGAGTACTGAGGTACTTAAAGTACACTCTAAACTTTGGACTATAGTACACCAAGTATCCAGCTATACTCGAAGGGAATAGTGATGCCAACTAGATCTCAGACAGTAAAGAGTCGTTCTCAACTAATGGATATGTCTTCATTATAGGAGGAGCTACCGTGTCTTAGAGATCTAAAAAATAAATGTGTATAGCTTGATCCACCATAGAATCTGAGTTTATAACTTTAGATAAAGCTGGTGAAGAAGCAAAGTAGCTTCGAAACTTCCTTGAAGATATTTCATGTTGGAATAAACCTACTATAATGGTACAATTTGACTGTCAAGCCGCAACTGGTAGGGCTTAAAATGATATGTATAATGGAAAGTCTAGACACATCCTTCGATGACATATCACCGTTAGACAATTGATCTCGAGTGGTGTAATATCCATAAACTATATTAGATCTTAGGATAATCTAGCGGATCCTCTAACAAAGTGTATAAATCGAGATCAAATGTCTAAACTGTCAGAAGGAATGGATCTTAAATCCACTGATCAAACTAAAGAAGTGCTAACCTGACCAAGTTGACTGGAGATCCCAAGATCTTGGTTCAACAGGAAAACTAAGTTGTGGAAGTTAAACGAAGAACTTGGTAATTCGGTCATTCCTTAGAGGATAATATACCAAGTATAGAACCCACAGGTGGTGTAAGTTAAGTGTGAAAACTTTTAATGAATCATAAAGTCCTAATAAGGATAGAGTATATACGGGGATACTCAGGGCGGTTTCACCTATGCAAGTGTGAAGTGAGAAAGGACGTAGAGACTGTATTGTGTCATTGCTCACTGTCTCGATACACACCAAGGTCGAATAGTTCAAGACGTACATTGTGTCTACTAGGCCATTGGTGTATCCGGTAAGCTAGACTATGGATGGTTCAAAGCTCCAAGCTACATGTCGAAATGCAATATCATCTCACTAGGACTGAGTTGTGTGTCTACATGTTTGTAAGTGAAATTTTAAATCATGTGGGGATTGTTGGAAATATTTAATATTTAATTAAATATTAAATAAATTAATTGGTATTGTTTGACCAATAAAAGGAAGAGATTAAAATTAATTTTTTAGAAATTAATTGATACGAGTGTGTTCTACTCATGAAGTAGATGAATTTAATGTATTCATACTCATAAAACCAATTAATGGTGAGTGAGAAATTGAGTCAACAAATCAAAGCTTAACACCTTGAATTAGGGAGAGAATTAATTACGTAATTAATTCTCATCCCACATTGAAAAATAAAAAGACTAATATACATATATAGTATTTGTAAAAAGTCAATGAAGCTAATTAAATTTAAGTTGATTGATAGGCAATCAAAATTGCCACACACACGCGCGCCTAGTCGAGCCCGAGCCCGATTCCGATCCTGTGGCCGTGGCCTTGGACTTTGATCTTGGCAATTAGACTTTGGGTGGACTTGGGCCTTGGGCATGGTGTCCATCTAATTTTTTAGAACACAAAAGCTTGTGGGTCTAGCCTAATTAAATCGGTAATGGGTCAGATCCATACCGAAAGTTGACTTCATTGTATAAATTCGATGAATCTGAAGATGATGTTATGCTGACTCAACACTGGCCAAGTTCAATGAACCTGAAGCTGACTCCATGCTGACTCAGCTCTGACCTTCTCGTATCAGCACAGAAAAATGTGCAAATTTCAATTATGGCAGGTCAACACTGATTGATTGGAATCAATCTTGTAAATATTGACAATTATCAATCATGTCCGTCAGAATTAATGCTGAAACATTTTCCCCCCTTTACGAGTGGAGGTTCACCTATAAATAGGTGTCCTCATTCATTCAGAGAACACACTACATACACTCTGATCTCTCCCATGTCCAAACTCTGCATGTAAATTTTTAGATGCAGTTCAGTTCATAACGTCTTTTGTTCACCAAAACTTCAAGTCCTGCAGTGCTGCACACTTGAAGGCGTACATCATTTTCCCTTTAGGAGAGTTATTCCATACCGAAGAGCACTACCGGAGGATATTCGCTTTGCGGGAAGAGGACTCCTCGACTCGACAACTGTTTTATTTTATTGTATTTTGTTTACTTTCCGTGTATTATTTCTTCCCCCTGCTGTACCCATTTATTTTTATTTTACAGTTTGTATTTTCCAATCGACATAAAACTTTTTCTCCAACATCTTCAGGGGGAGTATCAACTTTAAAACAATCCTGAAGATTGAATCCCGAAAATCAAAAGTTTTACTCTTCTTTGTTAACTAACATATTCTTCCAAATTATAATTGTAATATCCAATGGGGAGTGTTATAAAATATTGTCCTTTGTGGACATTACTAATTAGTTAAGTCCATTGGGCCTTTAGCCTAATGGGCTTTAGGGTTAGCTAGGGCTATTCTCTTATATAAATATTGTATTCCTAACGTATTGTACACACAGAAGCATTCACAGTATTTTCAGTTATATCTCCTGACTTGGTTGCCTTCAAATGTAGTTTTTTTGATGAACAGGATTACCAAATCTCACGTTGGTTTATTTTATTTATAGATTTATTTTGCAACACCCAATCATTCAAGTTGCAAAACAGGAAGCCACATTAATTAAGAGTTAGTTCTAAAATATTTTCTCATTAATGCAGAAAAATAAAGAGTACGACATTTATTTATTATTTTCGAAGTTAATGAATACATTGTTTATTGTTATGACCATTACCAAAAAAAGTTGCAGATGAGCATTTAATTTGGTGAATTCGAGAACTGACAAGTTAATTATAAAGTTAAAAATTAGTTTAGTTAATTGAAGAAGTAGCCTTCCTAAACGACAATGGCAGAGTATTAGTAAAAGAACGAATTAGCTAGAACGGATGATTTTATAAAAATTGGGTAAATTTGTACTAATGAATTTGACCCTTTTTCAACATAAGTGGTCACATAAAATTTTTCCGTCAAAACTAATGTTTTAAAATCCGACCAGATCTGTTGAGTATAAATTCTCATTGGACCAAAAGTGCAATTTATTTTAACATATAAAACTAAATATGCTGAAAAAAAGATAAAAAAAGAACACGAAACCAGATATGTTGACTATAAATTGTCATGAAACCAAAACTACATACATATTTATCCTATAAAAATAATTCGCACGTGTGTTGCACGCGATCATTATTACAAACTTGTGTGCAAAAATGTCATTACGGGAATAGAAATGACATAATAAGCAAAAACTTGTGTGCACTTGGGTGCATACCATACACTTG
>JAPKLY010000582.1:207084-247284 GCA_026898435.1 Prunella vulgaris
CTTTACCTATATAGTAACACGCATTTGCTCATATAGTAACACAAACAAGGGAGCAAATATATGTTACTACTAGAGCAAATGTGTGTTACTATCTAATGAAATGTTGTTATTTTGCATTTATTTATTTGTTTTTATAGTGTTGTTATCGATTTATCGGGCTTCATTTGTGGATATATGTGACTATAGGAGTATCCCGATTATTGGATAACAAACAATAAATATAAACTAATAATGTATGAACAAAAGCACTGCGGGAGATGTTTAAGAACTCCTCCCTTGAATATGGCTTTGAATATAAACTAATAATATAGTTTATTTCATATAATATTAGAGCAAAATGTGTGTTATTTAAGAAATAATATTAGTTTTTCACAATAATTTATTTATTTTTATAGACACAATTATTTTATTATAAAATAATGCATATAAAATAGTAAAAAATATATGTTATTATAATAAATCAATATATCTAAATTTAAATGGATGATGATTAAATTAAAAAATACATATTTATTCTTATAAAAGTACATTTTGTCTTATAGTAACACAGCTTTACCTATATAGTAACACGTATTTGCTCATATAGTAACACAAACAAGGGAGAAAATATATGTTACTACTAGAGCAAATGTGTGTTATTATCTAATGAAATGTTGTTATTTTGCATTTATTTATTTGTTTTTATAGTGTTGTTATCGATTTATCGGGCTTCATTGGTGGATATATGTGACTATAGGGGTATCCCGATTATTGGATAACAAACAATAAATATAAACTAATAATGTATGAACAAAAGCACTGCGGGAGATATTTAAGAACTCCTCCCTTGAATATGGCTTTGAATATAAACTAATAATATAGTTTATTTCATATAATATTAGAGCAAAATGTGTGTTATTTAAGAAATAATATTAGTTTTTCACAATTATTTATTTATTTTTATAGACACAATTATTTTATTATAAAATAATGCATATAAAATAGTAAAAAATATATGTTATTATAATAAATCAATATATCTAAATTTAAATGGATGATGATTAAATTAAAAAATACATATTTATTCTTATAAAAGTACATTTTGTCTTACAATAACACAACTTTACCCATATAGTAACACGCATTTGCTCATATAGTAACACAAACAAGGGAGCAAATATGTGTTACTACTAGAGAAAATGTGTGTTACTATCTAATGAAATGTTGTTATTTTGCATTTATTTATTTGTTTTTATAGTTTTGTTACCGATTTATCGGGCTTCATTGGTGGATATATGTGACTATAGGGGTATCCCAATTATCGGATAACAAACAATAAATATAAACTAATAATGTATGAACAAAAGCACCGGGAGAAGTTTAAGAACTCCTCCCTTAAATATGGCTTTGAGTGCTCCAAAAAGAGCCCCCTAGACTGTGTGTGTATTATTTCTTGAATAGGATTCCAACCTTTACAAATGTGGATGAGACCCTCTATTTATAGAGGGTCAAGCATAAAATACTGAAAAGATCTATTTGCCCTTCACATATGGGCCTATTATAAATAAGTATAAACAATCCCTATACTATTACGTTAGGGAAATTTGGCCCATCTAGGGTTAAACATGGGTTCGAGTAGACCCCAGTTTAGTGGCCCAAATTAATATATTTCTAGTCACAATAATAGTCCCCAAGATTGGGCTTTGACTTCAGTCGGAGCACGATTTTAAAGTAGTGTTTTCCTCTGTATCTTCGTTTTCCACCGGGCTGGGAGTTTCGCTTTCAGCCCCCAAGCTGGCTAGCAGGATGGCTTCGATACGTCAATAGATCTTTGATAGTTCTATTAAGGTTCATCGCCTGAGAAGGCGAAATAATCATGTCTGTAAAGGCGCATCGCCTAAGAAGGAGGGATAATCATGCCGGTTAAGGCGCATCGTCTGAGAAGATGAAATAATCATGTCTGTAAAGGCTCATCACCTAAGAAGGCGGGATAATCATGGCGGTTAAGGCGCATCGTCTAAGAAGGCGAAATCATGCCTACGATGAGGCTCATCATCATTTAAGGCGGAATATACCTTCAAGAATCGAGATTTCGAGATGGCGCATCGCCACTTAAGGCGAGATCATGCCTACGAGGAGGCGCATCGCCATTTAAAGCGGAATCATACCTTCAAGAATCGAGACTTCGAAAAGGTGCATCGCCACTTAAGGCGGGATCAATCCCTACGAGAAGGCGCATCACCATTTAAGGCGGAATCATACCTTCAAGAATCGAGATTTCAAGAAGGCGCATCGCCACTTAAGGCGGGATCATGCCTACGAGGAGGCGCATCGCCATTTAAGGCGGAATCATACCTTCAAAGAATTAAGATTTCGAGAAGGCGCATCGCCACTAAGGCGGAATCATGCCTATGAGAAGGCGCATGGCCATTTAAGGCGTAATCATACCTTCAAGAATCAAGATTTCGAGAAGGAGCGTCGCCACTTAAGGTGGGATCATGCCTACTAGGAGGCGCATCGCCATTTAAGGCGGAATCATACCTTCAAAAATCAAGATTTCGAGAAGGCGCATCGCCACTTAAGGCGGGATCATGCCTACGAGGAGGCGCATCACCATTTAAGGCGGACTCATTGACTAGCGATTTGTGTTCGCACACAAAGGCACTTTCCTACAAGTGTATAGGATCGTGTAGTGGTAAGCTGACCAAGTTATAAATATCGAACCCTAAGGAAGCAATGAGCTAATCTAATCCTAATGTTTGTGTGATGAATGATAAACAAATAATTAAAATGCAGATTTTGGTTTCTATCTAATTACTAACTAAAGCAAAGAATGAAAACAATTAAATATGAAAAATCAGGAAATTATCAAACTAACACGAGAGTGTGTGCAAGAGTGGTGATATGCCTCGGGTGAATTCCATTATGTAAAAATAAAAGTAAATTTCTAGAAACTCTATCATCAATTTCATCTGAGAAGTGAACTAGGCATAATACCTTATCAGAATATAAACTCTCATTTTTATCCTAATATCACTAATTGTTTTGTTCTCAGTTCCTAAACATTTCTCAATGTCAGAGAAACATTAACTCTTAACTTAGGGTTTACTATTATCAGTGTCTTTTGCCTTTCTTACTCAACTCTCGTTTTTTTGTGATCAGGACTCCAATACCAATCTCAAATAACAAATTCCTAAGCAAAATCAGTAAGCAATTTCAGGCATTCACTCAACAAAATCCATTGACTCGAGTTAAAAGGAATTCCTAAAATTAACACATAATTTCCTTCACCAAAGCACAAAAAGACTTAGCTCATAGCTAATTGGGGAACAAAACTAAATATGATAATAGACATGATTGAAGATAACATCAACGGACTAAAATAAGACAAGGATTACTAAAACTAGTTGAGACAAGAACTTGCATAAAACCTAATTTAAAACTTGAAATTAAATCAAATCAAACAATTCAACGCAATATTTAGCCCAAGACAAGAATTGAAAATAATCTATCTCCCTATTCTAAGTGTTTCTGCAACTATAAAAATCGAATAAAAAATGAATCCCTAATTCCTAAAACCTATGCATAAAAATTCGAATGCGTAACCCCCCTTCTCTGCAAATAATCTCCTGAATATATACTCCTTCCCATGTAACTCTCTTTGCAAAACTGGGCTTACTACTTCAAACATTTGGGCTTAATAATTTTAATAAACAAAATGGGCTTTGAAATTATGAGAGGCCCAATTTATTACCAGCATCATCAAGGGCGAGAAGCAGTTCTGGCTGTTGTTGACGTAGGCGCTACTGATGCTCGCGACGGCGGCGTGTGGCAGGGCGGCGCTTGAGTATTCCTGCGGTGGTGGTTCGCACGACGGCACGGCAGCCTCGAAACAGAGGAGCGACTGTTGCTGCGCTTAGGAGTAGTGCAGATTTCGGCATCGATTGAGGAGTTGCTGGTGTGTGGAGCGGTTTCCGATCGGCCTTGACGCGGATGTGAGCAGTGGTTGAGGCGGAGAGCAATAGATCGGCGGCGAGTGGATTTGCAGGGGGCTTCAGAGCTGATGCAGGTCGATGAAGGCGTTGATGGCGATTCCGGCGAACAGAGCGTACGGCTGCGCGACGGCGAGGGGTAGTGGTATGGCGGATTCAGTCGCGATGCCATGGTTGTTCTCCGGCGAGATTCAGGCTGTGAAGGAGATGAGTGTTTGTTGGTTGTGGTTGAGTGGGTTGCAGGTGTGAATTCTTCAACAGACTCTGGCTGCAGTGCGTGTACTGTGCAGCCTGAATTCAAAACAGAAAAATTGCAAGTGGTCCCTCTGGAGATTGTGGTCCCATTATTCAATCTGCAAATTTCTCAAAACAAATTTGGCCAAGTGATTGTAAGATTATACTCATTAAATAAATTATCAAAAATAATTAAATTTCTGAAATAATTTAATTAAATGAATAATAATCTTTCCAATGAGCTCAAATGATAATTATCAAAATAGATAGCAATTAAGGCCCTAAATGCATAAAAAAACTTTCGAAATTCATCTCAAGATGGGCACAAATTGATGCAAATATGACTCTAATCACTCCCCCAAACTAGAGTATTGCTCGTCCCGAGCAATGAATCGATCAAGCATAGGGGAATATTGGAATCAATTGGTGATCATCATATCATCAAGTTCCACACAACAAGCCTACAAGTGTTCAATCAAGTACGCTCATCACATCAACTTCAACACTCGTCATCAAGATTCAATAACATATCAAATCAACTCAACTCAACTCATCACAATCCTCTCGGTAGTGTATCACTCATCACTCAAGTGTATGGGTTCAATTTCAGCACTCAATATCACTCTCAATAGCTGCACTACCATAAGCTTGCCTATTGTCTCTATTCTCCACTACTATAAAAATAAGTCAATTGCAAATTAATGAGGGCTTTTCATTTGGTTGTAATGTTGGCTCTTTGGTTAGGGTAGGAGTCTTTTGGATAAAAGTGACTCAAAGGGTTAGTAGAGCAGGAGATTTATAGCATTCTACCTCTTTCAGACTCAAGGGGTATTCACATATTTCATTCAACACATTTTCTCTCAATACTTCACTTCACTTTTTTTTTTCTATGCTTTTCTTTTCCCATTCTTTTTTTTTCTTTTCTCAACATCACCTTGCATTTTTAGGCAAGGTCCAAACCATTTTTTTTTCCATAGATTTTCACCAACTATTCCCTTTTTTCTTTTCTTTTCAACACGATTCACAAGACTTCCCAATCAACAAAATCAAGCTATACTATCCCTTGGGTTAACAAGGCTATGCAGGATAAAAGTTTCAAAACAGGTGGCCAATAAAATAGGATATAAGGCTCAAACGGGCTGACTAGGGAATCAATGAATTCAGGTAGGAAAAATATGGCTAGGTGACTCATATAATTCAAAGAATGCCTCATCTCATTTTTGCAACATTCTTAATTTGTGTAATCTCAAATCAGACTCAAGACAAGTTCTAGAGTGACAACATACTAAGAGGACCACACAACCAAGAAAAATTCATCTGTTTAAAATGAACAGGAATGGGCTCAAAAATCTCACAGGCAATGTGATTGTGACAAACATTATTAACTCAAAATGATCTCTTCTCAACTCCTAGCATCAAAGCATCTATGACTAACACTCTTTACTCAAGCACAAATGAAAACTCATATGCACTTCACTCAACAACACAATCATGCACTTCTCAATTCAATATCACCCTTTTCAATCTCACCACACATTTCAACAAATTCAAGTATCTCAACAAGAATGAGGGATCACAAAATCATCAACAAAGAGGGGGTAGGTGCGCCTGTGCAGTGTATAAAAATCCATTCAAATAAACATACACTCCCCCAAACTTAGAGTTTGCTAAGCAAATCTAAGTTTGAGCTTGGGGTGTCCGTCTGAGACTCATATCAAAGCAGAATAACTCAACACTAACAGGCACATTCCTACAACTCATAAAAAGCACACAAATCCAACAACAAGAGCAACAAGACAAAGTAAGTGCGTCTGTGCAGTGTAGGCATAATAGTGAAAATGATCACTCCCCCGAACTTAGAGATTGCTAAGCAATTCTAAGTTTGGGTTCGTGGTACCTTAATCTTCACTAATTTACTCATTCTCTTCAAATCAGCACAAATCCTTTTTCTCTTGCTCCCTTTTTTGCACGCAACCATCCAAGTCCTACAAAGAACACACTCATAGAGAAACAGGGATTAACAAACCTAATAAATCAAAAGAAAAAAAAATTATGAAAATACACAAAAGCAAGAAAACGGGTTGCCTCCCATTAAGCACTATTTTTAATGTCCTATGCCGGACAATACCTCATACACTCATCGAAATGGCCAAGGATAACGGTCCTCCTAGCCATTGTATCTCAATTGTTTAGCCTCGAAGTCAAGGAGGCTTAAACCATGAGTATACCAACCTCCCTTTGTCTCACCTCCAAGTTTGCATGCATCTACTCTTTCTCTTCTCACCTTCGTCTCAATACATTCCTCTCCCTTTTTCTCGAGGACTCCCAAAATTATCTTCAATTCCAATTTTTCGTCAAACCTGTAAGGAGGCAAAATATAATCAATCAGAATAATATCAAGTAAAGTAGAAAAGGTAAAAACTTCAGGATTGCTCATTTCTGTCTCAAACTCTTCTTCTACTTTTTCTTGACTCTTTTCCTCAATTTTGCTCATGTCCATCAAGGGACATTCCTCTACATCTCCTTTGGACAGTGGAATGACATCTTCAACCACTTCGCTTGGGCCCTCTTTTTCCTCTCCCCCTTCTTTTTCTTCCTTGTTCTTAATAATAGTGAAATCATAAGGAATCAAAGATCCTTTCTCATAGTGCAGGTCTATTGTGTAGCCTTCAACACCATTTTCCTCAATGTATCTATGAACATGATCTTGAACAGTTTCTTTCGGTTCATCTTCTTCTAGCTTATCTTCTTCCGATTCATCTTCACTAAAAGGCATAGGAGGGTGAGAAGGAGGAGTATATGAGTATGGATCTTGATATGGATATGGATCATGATGAGGATAAGAGTAGGGATCAGAACAGGGGTACGAGTAAGGATCAGAATATGAGTCCTGATATGGTTGAGAAGGGTAGGAGTATTGTTGTGGATGAGGTTGGTTGTATTGAGGTGGTGGATAGTAGGGTTCTTGAGGTGGATATGGATAATACTGCTGGCAAGATGGTGGATAATATGGATGATATGTATCATGAGGTGGTGGGTAGTATGGATTAGGAGGTTGGTAGTACTCAGGCTGATATGGATCATGAGGATCTGTGTATGGTGGAGAAGAACTTGGGTCAGGGTTTCCCATATTCTCCATGAGCATCATCATCATAGTCTTAAGGCTCGTATTTCTTCTTTCACCCGAGCTACCCTGTCATTAGAATCCATGGAATATGATTGAGGAGGATCCGAGTATGGATGAGAAGGATAATCCATAAAGCCAATGTCATATCCGTTCATCATCTTCAATGTTGCTCACTCCTGCAAAACAATAGCAAGTCCACGGAGTTAAAAGGAATTAAAATGACTCAAACACACAAAACCTAAAATTAAACTATCTATGTTGCTTCCCCGGCAACGTCGCCAAAAACTTGACTAGCGATTTGTATTCGCACACAAATGCACTTTCCTACAAGTGTATAGGATCGTGTAGTGGTAAGCTGACCAAGTTATAAATATCGAACCCTAAGGAATCAATGAGCTAATCTAATCCTAATGTTTGTGTGATGAATGATAAACAAATAATTAAAATGCAGATTTTGGTTTCTATCTAATTACTAACTAAAGCAAAGAATGAAAACAATTAAATATGAAAAATCAGGAAATTATCAAACTAACACGAGAGTGTGTGCAAGAGTGGTGATATGCCTCGGGTGAATTCCATTATGTAAAAATAAAAATAAATTTCTAGAAACTCTATCATCAATTTCATCTGAGAAGTGAACTAGGCATAATACCTTATAGGAATATAAACTCTCTTTTTTATCCTAATACCATTAATTATTTTGTTCTCAGTTCCTAAGCATTTCTCAATGTCAGATGAACATTAACTCTTAACTTAAGGTTTACTATTATCAGGTGAATACTTTTGCCCTTCACACTCAACTCTCGTTTTGTCGTGATCAGGACTCTAATACCAATCTCAAATAACAAATTCCTAAGAAAAATCAGTAACCAATTTCAGGCATTCACTCAACAAAATCCATTGACTCAAGAGTTAAAAGGAATTCCTAAAATTAACACATAATTTCCTTCACCCAAAGCACAAAAAGACTTAACTCATAGCTAATTGGGGAACAAAACTAAATATGATAATAGACATGATTGAAGATAACATCAACTGACTAAAATAAGACAAGGATTACTAAAACTAGTTGAGACAAGAACTTGCATAAAACCTAATTTAAAACTTGAAATTAAATCAAATCAAACAATTCAACGCAATATTTAGCCCAAGACAAGAATTGAAAATAATCCATCTCCCTATTCTAAGTGTTTCTGCAACTATGAAAATCGAATAAAAAATGAATCCCTAATTCCAAAAACCTATGCATAAAAATTCGAATGCGTAACCCCCCTTCTCTGCAAATAATCTCCTGAATATATACTCCTTCCCATGTAACTCTCTTTGCAAAACTGGGCTTACTACTTCAAACATTTGGGCTTAATAATTTTAATAAACAAAATGGGCTTTGAAATTATGAGAGGCCCAATTTATTACCAGCATCATCAAGGGCGAGAAGCAGTTCTGGCTGTTGTTGACGTAGGCGCTACTGATGTTCGCGACGGCGGCGTGTGGCAGGGTGGCGCTTGAGTATTCCGGCAGTGGTGGTTCCCACGACGGCACGGCAGCCTCGAAACAGAGGAGCGACTGTTGCGGCGGTTTGGAGTAGTGCAGATTTCGGCATCGATTGAAGAGTTGCTGGTGTGTGGAGCGGTTTCCGATCGGCCTTGACACGGATGTGAGCAGTGGTTGAAGCGGAGAGCAATAGATCGGCGGCGAGTGGATTTGCAGGGGGCTTCAGAGCTGATGCAGGTCGATGAAGGCGTTGATGGCGATTCCGGCGAACAGAGCGTGCGGCTGCGCGACGGCGAGGGGTGGTGGTATGGCGGATTCAGTCGTAACGGCGAGATTCAGGCTGTGAAGGAGATGAGTGTTTGTTTGTTGTGGTTGAGTGGGTTGCAGGTGTGAATTCTTCAACAGACTTTGGCTGCAGTGCGTGTACTGTGCAGCCTGAATTCAGAACAGAAAAATTGCAAGTGGTCCCTCTGGAGATTGTGGTCCCATTATTCAATCTGCAAATTTCTCAAAACAAATAAGGCCAAGTGAATGTAAGATTATACTCATTAATTAAATTATCAAAAATAATTAAATTTCTGAAATAATTTAATTAAATGAATAATAATCTTTCTAATGAGCTCAAATGATAATTATCAAAATAGAAAGCAATTAATGCCCTAAATGCATAAAAAAACTCTCGAAATTCATCTCAAAATGGACACAAATTGATGCAAATATAACTCTAATCACTCATACCTTCAAGAATCGAGATTTTGAAAAGGCGCATCGCCACTTAAGGCGGGATCATGCCTACGAGAAGGCGCATTGCCATTTAAGGCAGAATCATACCTTCAAGAATCGAGATTTCGAGAATGCATATCGCCACTT
Organism: Prunella vulgaris; assembly: GCA_026898435.1. Classification (NCBI taxonomy): domain Eukaryota; kingdom Viridiplantae; phylum Streptophyta; class Magnoliopsida; order Lamiales; family Lamiaceae; genus Prunella; species Prunella vulgaris. Next base: position 216,781 of record JAPKLY010000582.1, read on the forward strand.
AAGGTGGGATCATGCCTACGAGAAGGCGCATTGCCATTTAAGGCAAAATCATACCTTCAAGAATCGACATTTCGAGAAGGCATATCGCCACTTAAGGCGCGATCATGCCTACGAGGAGGCGCATTGCCATTTAAGGCGGAATCATGCCTTCAAGAATCGAGATTACGAGAAGGCGCATCGCCATTTAAGGTGGGATCATGCCTACGATGAGGCGCATCACCATTTAAGATAGAATCATGCCTTCAAGAATTGAGATTTTGAGAAAGCGCATCGCTACGTGAGGCGGGATCAAGCTGTGGGCTTGCACGACTGTTGCTCGGCTAGAGGAGTTATTTCTTGAGCACGAGTCTTTTTGATAAATTGTTTGCTTTTCGAGGAAAAGGTTTATACGTTGTCCACATTTTACTTATTAGACTTTGTATGTTAACCTTTTTGCTCTAAAATTTGCCCATAAGAGACATAATTAACTCGTCAAGGGACTTTATGAGGAATTACCTTTTGTGAGATGATTAGCTCGACAATAGTGTTTAAAGTCGTTTCCCGCTAACTTAGTACAAGCTCGTGCGAGGAAGGTTGTGTATCGCTACCTTTCGAGAAGGATCGCGCGAGAGTTTTTACTCGCTAACCTTTAAGAAGGCTTGCGCCAGTTATATGAGACTTGCTAGCTAGTGGAGCTTCGACGCAAGATGTTCGAAACTTGTTAGCTCGATGTGCTACGACACAAGATTTTTGTGACTTGCTCGCTCGATGAGCTACGACGCAAGATTTTTGGGACTTGCTTGCTCGATGAGTTATGACGCAAGATTTTATAAAGAGTACTCTTGCGAAAATAGAAAAATTTTCTCTTTTGATCACAAGAAATTTTTATGTGCCTCTCGGGATTTAAAAAATGTGAGCTATAAAAAATGCTTTTGACATATGAACATGCAATTAGATTCAAAAAATTTGCTATGAATTAAGTTATGTGTTTTCATATAGGATAATATTTTTGAATTTTATGAAATTGAAAATATAAGCCCCCGAATTTATGAAATATTCTCAATGTAATATCTTCAAGATATGTGTACCAGAAGTCCCTGATTTTTTATCATGCTTGATATAATTAAACACAACATGTTAAAAAAGAAATCATGTTGAGAATTACCTGAAATATGGTGGACAACGTTTTGCGTGAAGATATCCTTAAAGTTGTTGAGGAAGCTCAACATGCCTTTGTAATTTTTCTTCCAGCCCTAGTGAATCGGTCAAATAGGAACTTTGTTGACTTGTGCATCCTAATTAATCCACCAAACTTATTTCGTGTGATCCAATTTAAAAATGTTATATTCTTGAAATGGGCTCAATTTTTTTTTCTTTTTCGGCGCAGGAGTAGGAATCAGGCCCAGGTTAGATATGCCCCTCAATATGCTGATAGGAAAAAAGGGGGCCAAAGCCCTAGCTTTAACACAGAGAGGGCGTGAAATGAATTTGGCACACTGGTGAAACTCGACGTCGGCGAAGCAAGCTTGATGGAGATGCGATCTTTTGATTTCGTCGATTTTAACGTATTTCGGGCGGCGCTCCGGTCCTCTCCTCAGCGGAAAAGAGTCAGATGATTTTGGAGCAGACTTCACGCCCATTTCACCATTTAATCATGCAGGATTGAAAACAGATCCTCATCGGAGAGTTGACCACGATGACAATCAACAGACACCGGAAGTTTGCCATTAATAGACGGAACAGATCGACAGGAGGATAGGAATTGTTGGAATTATGTTCTGACGATCTCCTCGTTGGAAGTCGAATGAAAACAGCCAATGTCGATTACTTGTTCCTCTATTTTCAGCAAGTAGCTCTGACCGGTGACTTATTTGTAATCGGTGGCAAATTTTTAATGGAGCCCAGAAAGTTGCGCATTCGATTCGTAGTGACGCCCGGCCTAGCACATTGTTCCTATGGCAGTAGGTTCTGTTGTAATCGAGAGAAAAGCGCAAGCATAAAAGTAAATGACACGGAGTTTGATGACCCAGTTCGTCACGGAGTGACTACGTCTGGGGGCGACCAAGCCAGGAGATTATACTAATAATGAACCGCCGTTACAATGATATGTGAAAGTGTAGAGTCCATAATACAGGGAACGATACTATATATATACAATACCTAACCCTAAGTCTTGTGGGCCTAAAGCCCACTGGATATATCTAATATTATATCCACACAATATAATAATATATTTACATATATTATAACACTCCCCCTTGGATATAATACGACAAGGAAGAATGCAAGTCTTACTTAGTGGAGTGTTACAAATGGCCTCGAGGATACAATCATCAGGATTGTTTAACATTTGTTACTCCCCCTGAAGATAACAACCTTCCAAGTCGACGCATCCCGATTCCGTGTACGTACTTTTCAAAAGTCATTGTGGGAAGGGATTTAGTGAACAAATCGGCTAGAGTGTCACTTGAGCGTACTTGTTTTATCTTGATCTCACCACCTTTTTGGAGTTCGTGAGGATAAAAGAATTTTGGGGATATATGCTTCGTCAAGTTCCCTTTGACATAGATGTTGCTCATTTGTGCAATACATGCAGCATTATCTTCGTAGATAATTGAGGGGCTTAAGTCAATAGAAGGGATACCACACGAATCGTGAATGTGTTTTATAATGGACTTTAACCACACACATTCTCGTGCAGTTTCGTATAGAGCTATGATCTCTGAGTGGTTTGACGAAGTGGTCACCAAAGTTTGTTTGACAGATCTCCATGAAATGGCTGTTCCACCACAGAGGAAAACGTAACCCGTTTACTATTTCGCATTATGGGGATCAGATAGATAACCAGCATCAGCATAACCTATAAGTATTTTGTCTTGGTTTCTTTGATAGAAAAGACCAAGATCTTGAGAACCTTGAAGATATCATAAGATATGTTTCACACCATTCCAATGTCTCCTCGTAGGGGAGGCACTGAACCTTGCAAGTAGATTGACTGCAAAGGCAATATCAGGCCTAGTGCAGTTTACAAGATAGAACAGTGTACCAAATGCACTTAGATATGGAACTTCAGGTCCCAATAGCTCTTCGGTATCTTCTTTAGGTCTAAATGGGTCCTTTTTCCAAATCGAGGGAACGGACAGCCATTGGAGTGCTTAAAGGATGAGATTTATCCATGTGGAATCTCTCCAACACTATCTTTAGGTAAGCTGATTGGTGTATCAGTATTCCTTCAGGGAAATGCTCGATCTGCAGACCGAGACAGAACTTGGTTTCACCCAAACTTTTCATTTCAAATTCAGTTTTTAAGATTTAACTTGCTTCTTCAATCTCTTTCCTTGTTCCGATAATGTTTAGATCATCCACATACACCGAGATGATGCAAAAACCATTAAGGGATTTCTTAATAAAGATACAAGGAAAAGCCTCGTTATTTACGTATTCTTTCTTCAGGAGGAATTTGCTTAGTCGATTATACCACATACGACCTGACTGTTTTAAGCCATATAACGAGCGTTGCAATTTAATGCTGAACATACTACGATGTTCGTTATTCCTCATTTGAGAAATAGTTAATCCATCAGGGATTTTCATATAGATGTCAGAATCTAATGATCCGTATAAGTATGCGGTAACAATGTTCATTAACTGCATTTAACTGCCAGGGATATATGGCGGAACTTTATAATACTAACAATAGAAGAATTTGTTTGATCACATCAAACTCAATAATGGGTCACTGCGAAAAACCCTTAAGCTGTTAATCTCTCTTTGTATCTCTCAACTTCATTTTGTTTCGTATTAATACCCATTTATATCCTTCAGGGATAAAATATTTAGGGGGTATGTACGATAGAACAAAATAGTTTATTTTGCGAGTCTAGCTCTTCCATATTTGCTTCTTTCTATTGCATCTAATCCAAGTGCTTCGAGCACTGAATTTAGATACTGGTACCAGATTTTAGAAAGAGCAACTATGGGTACGAATATGTTGTCGACAACAGTGATATGTTTTTCTCCTGTATTTATTTAAGATTCATGTAAACCAGATCTTGATCATTTCCCATTGATCTGGGTGTTACGCTTCTGGCGTATAGGGGCATCCTTAACTATTCACAGTCACTTCATTTATAATCAGTAATGCATTTGATAATGCATCTGACAGATTACTTGCTGATTATTGCAAGTTTATTTTCTTTTGAACTTCTGGTTCAAGTTTGATTAGTGCGTGGGCCTAAGTATTGAAGATCTTTTGTGTTCCACATAATTTCACGGCATTTATTAATTGTGGTATTTTTCTCTCCCCCTAAGGCCGGAAATAGATCTTCGTCGAATGTGCAGTCAGCGAAACGGGCTGTAAACTGATCCCCAGTTAAAGGCTCGAGGTATTTAAGTATTGTGGAAGATACAAAACCGATGTAAATACCGAGTTTCCTTTGTGGGCCCATAGATGTTCGCTTAGGTGGTGGTATTGGAACATACACTGCACAATCGAATGTACACAGATGGGAAATGTTAGGTTCATTTCCACGCACGAGTTGAATAGGGGAATATTCATGATATGCAGTTGGTCGGAATTGGATTAGTGATGATGCATGTAAGATTGCATACCCCCAACATGAAATAGGTAAGTTCGTTTTGTGTAGTAGTGGTCTAGCGATTAATTTAAGACATTTAATTAATGATTCAGCTAGACCATTTTGAGTATGAACATGAGGGACCAAATGCTCCACTTTGATTCCTAGTGCCATGCAAAAATCATCGAATGCCTTGGAGGTGAATTCACCGGCATTATCCATACAAATGGATTTAATAGGATGATCTGGGAATTGAGATCTCAATAGGATAATCTGTGCAATAAGCTTTGCAAAAGCAGTATTGCGAGTGGATAGCATGGTGACATAAGTCCACCGAGTGGATGCATCTATTAGGACCATAAAGTACTGAAATGGTCCAGATGCTGGGTGTATCGGTCCACAAATATCTCCTTGAATCCGTTCAAGGAATTTAGGAGATTCAGTTCTTACTTTACTACTAGAAGGACGAATTATTAGCTTACCCTTTGTGCAAGCATCCCATATGTATTCATTAACAGAAGGGATTCTGTTGTGTGTTATGTTATGGCCAGATGAATTACATAGAATCCGACGCATCATGGATTGTTCTGGATGTTTTAACCGCTTATGCCATAGTTTGAAAGAATTTGGATCATTAAATTTTAGATTAAGAGCTATATGGAGATTTGAGGGTCTGATGTATGTGTAATACAAGTCAGACGAGAAAGATGGAAGTTTTTTGATGATGTGTTTACGACAATTTAAATAGTGAGTCATTAACAAATATTCACTATTGTCCTCAGTATTTGTTTCAATGTGATAGCCATTCTGTCGAATGTCTTTGAAACTGAGGATGGTACGCTTCGATTGTGGAAACAATAAAGCATTTTCGATTATTAATTTGGTACCCATAGGTAGAATGATCGAGGCTCTTCCGGAGCCAACGATTTATATGTCGTCATCGGAAATAGTAGTGACACTTCCTTTCTTTTCGGTTAATGTTTGGAAACATTGTCTATCTTTTAAGATAGTATGTGTAGTAGCACTATCTACTAAGCACAAAACATTAATATCCATAAGCACTTAAGTGTATGTTTGGATACATTTAGATATGAGGAATGCTAAGGAGAGCCAAGATTACGGACGCTGATTGATCAGCCGCACAAGGGATCACTTAGGTCCTACTTTATAAAAAACGTATTAAATTTTGTAGTCAATAGTCATATGTTCACCCAAGCGGTCATCCTTTTTCTATGACAAAACCTGCTTTGGGCAGGTCGGTGTGGTGTGTTTCACCGTGATGAGCCTTCCCATTTTTGTCTTTTAGCATACGTTGATACGCCTCCACCAAATATTTTGGTGTAAGACATGAGCGAGACCAATGGTCGTCGCATCCACATTTGTGACAGACTTGTTTGTTCTGTGCACATGAGCTCGATGGTTTATCTTGAGGTGCATTATTATCAGTTGCACTAGATTGTGTATTGTTGCGACCTCTACCTCTTTCCCTACCACGGCCTCGACTTCGACTTCGGGTCGATCCGCGTCCCCCACTCACTTCATTTCCTTTTCCATGTGTACGGCCTTTATAGTTCCTCCGAGTAGCATGTGCCTCAGGCACAGCTTGTGAGCCAACCGGTGTAGTATTGTGATGTTTCATCAACAATAGGTTGTGCTTTTCTGCAACTAAAAGTGCAAAAATAAGCTCGGAGTGTGATTGATACTCTTTGGCCCTGTACTGCAGCTGGAGTACAAGATTAATAGCGTGGAAAGTGGAAAGTGTTTTTCAATTAACTGATCAACAGTTATTGCTTCTTTACACAGCTTAAGCTGAGAAACTATGCGATGTAGGGTGGAGTTGTACTCCGTTACAGACTTGAAGTTTTGGAAACGAAGTGTTGTCCATTCATGTCTGGTTTCGGGGAGGATCACATCGTGTTGTTGTTGGAATTGATCCTGGAGGGATTTCCACAACGTCGATTGATCTTTTTCAGTGAGGTATTTAAGATCTTTGTGAAGATGATGTGTTAAGAAAATTAGAGCTTGTGCCATTTGGATAGTTGTGGATTTAGATGGTTGTCTAGTTGTGTCGGTAAAGTCTTTAGAGACAAAGTGGATTTCAACGTTGAGAGCCCATGTCAAATAGTTATGGCAATCAAGTGCCAATTCATTGAATTCACATTTAGTGATGTTCGACATGTTTTTGCTACAAAAATTAATAAATGGAAATTTATTAAAATTATTTGTTTGTAGCATGTAATAATTAAGGCTCAATCATAAAAATTCTAAGACAAAAAAATTAATAATTAATTATAGGGGGTATTGATATTTTTGGGTGTATGACTTTTATGAGACATTTATTAATGAGACTTGAACCCAAAAATAATTATTGAATAAGGCCTTAAATTTTTTTTTTTATGATTTGGACTTCATAATACCATTATGAATTTTTATTAATGGGACAACGGGCCCAAAGATAAATTTTAGGATCCAAATTAATTAGGATCAACTAAATAAAATGCCCAATCAATTAAAAAAATGGCCCAAGTAATTTATTTATTAATAAGGGGTTCGGCCCAATTAGTAAACAGGCCCATTTAGGGTTTAAGAGGCAGGCCCATCAAATAGGCGGCCCGTAGTTATTAGGGTTTTAGTTCCTTGTATCAAGAATTGGTCAACAGAATCAGATTGTTAGCCACGTTTGTGGTCAATAGGCAGAAAAATCACCATTCAGTTGCCGTTGCGTGTCTCGTTGCCGTCACCGAGCAACGGCGTCCGCTTCGGTGTGGATTCGTTATGGCCGCTGTGCGTCGCGCACCTGCGGCACTTTTGTCGCTCCGTTCATGGTCGCGAGTTACCGGCGCTGACTTCGAGCCAGTGGCCGTCGCGCGGCAAAGGGCCGACGCGGTATAGATGCGTCGCAGCCGTCGCAGTGGTGAGGGGGCGCTGTCGCAGCCGTAGCTCGGAACAGAGATGCCGCCGTAAGTGATATCGCACAGGCATCGTCACGCAATCGGAGGGCCGGTGCATCGCCGGCGCGGCTGGCGTGTCGCTCAGAGGCATCACCGTCGCGGCTGTTTGCTATGGCTGAGGGCGCCGTCATGGCTGGTGCGAACCAGGGGCTTGAGGCGCCATCGCGTAGCCCGGCGTCGTTACACCGTTCGCCGTCAAGGCCTCTTCAGGGGCCGACGGCGTGGCGGACACAGGTAGGTTTCCGATTTGACTTTTGGAAAAAAAACTAATTTGGGTTTTACAGATACCCGATATTAGGAATCGAAAAGATGATTTTGTTTTGGAGAATTTTGGAATCGAATTCTGGAATCGATTTTGTTTTCTGTGAACGAGAACACTCTCTCTAATTTTCTCTGATTTCGGGTTTGATTTCGGATTTGGGATTCCACAGAATTTGGTTTCCGAGAAAAAAAATATCCGAAGAGTTTTGTTTCAGGAAAACTGTGAAATTGGAAAATGGTTTTCGGAACAAACTGGGTTTTCGAAAATTTTCACAAAATAGTTTTTGTATATCAGATACTGATGGGTTTTGTTTTCGCAATCGGTTCGATCATGATGATCGATTTTGATCTTAGGTTTTCTTATGCGCATCAACACCAAAAGCACATATAAATCATATAATATGTAACCAGATTCCCAGGAATTGAAAACAACAAAAATCAGAGCATCATTGATTCATATGGAACATATGTACGTTAATCATATAATCATAATCACAGAAACATACATATACAAATCTATTCATACGCATATAGCTTTCAACCTAAATCAGGTTACAGGGCAAAACATGTATACATATGAGGATTGGATGCAGTGCATACGAATAATGCATAATCAGTATGAAAACAATTTGTGAATAAAACAAAATTGCATAGCATCACGATATTTCATATAAACAGATACATGAAGATACCCAGCAGACTGAAACCTAATCATGATTTAATATAATTATCAAATTAAAAATTAAATCACAAAACTTACGGTTTCAGTAATTTATAAAATTAATCCTGAATTTTGATCCTGAAAACAGCTGGAGCAATCCTCTCGTAAATCCTTAATGCTCGTAGAGACTCGTGCTGATAACGTGTTGTAATCGAGAGAAAAGCGCAAGCATAAAAGTAAATGACACGGAGTTTGATGACCTAGTTCGTCACGGAGTGACTACGTCTGGGGGCGACCAAGCCAGGAGATTATACTAATAATGAACTGCCGTTACAATGATATGTGAAAGTGTAGAGTCCATAATACAGGGAACGATACTATATATATACAATACCTAACCCTAAGTCTTGTGGGCCTAAAGCCCACTGGATATATCTAATATTATATCCACACAATATAATAATATATTTACATATATTATAACAGGTTCTTTCAATTCTCAGGTTAGCCAATTGTAAAATTTCTGACATTCAGAGCCTGGGGTGAGAGAATGAAGATATACGAATATGGGAATTCATATGCTCTATATATGAACTGAAACTAGTTGATTGAGCCTTAGAATAGTGATTGTTTAGGCTTTGAAATAATGATATATCAATGTATGAATTGAGCAATAAGTGTTACACAGTCTATAGAATTTAGAGGTGTGTATGAGCGAATAAACTCAGTTTTTATTTAATTCATCCACAGTAAAAAAATATAGATGTATGAGATGATAAATGAAACGGTTTTTTCATTTTGGTGTTCAATGAATCACTGGACTTGTACAGACATTTCCCTGTAACCTTGAAAATTTTTTTATAACAAGAGAAACTTAGCTTTTCAGTTTATTGATGTTGAGGATCTTGAAGATGAACACCGATTTTTTAGAACTTAGAGATTCAGGCCCTCCTTCTAGCGCCATTTGTTGTTACCGATTTATTGGGCTTCATTGGTGGATATATGTGACTATAGGGGTATCCCGATTATCGGATAACAAACAATAAATATAAACTAATAATGTATGAACAAAAGCACTGCGGGAGAAGTTTAAGAACTCCTCCCTTGACTATGACTTTGAATATAAACTAATAATATAGTTTATTTCATGTAATATTAGAGCAAAATGTGTGTTATTTAAGAAATAATATTAGTTTTTCACAACTATTTATTTATTTTTATAGACAAAATTTATTTATTTGTTTTTATAGTGTTGTTACCGATTTATCGGGCTTCATTGGTGGATATATGTGACTATAGGGGTATCCTGATTATCGGATAACAAACAATAAATATAAACTAATAATGTATGAACAAAAGCACTGCGGGATAAGTTTAAGAACTCCTCCCTTGATTGAATATGGCTTTGAGTGCTCCAAAAAGAGCCCACTAGTCTGTGTGTGTTATTTCTTGAATAGGATTCCAACCTTTACAAATGTGGACGAGACCCTCTATTTATAGAGGGTCAAGCGTAAAATAATGAAAAAATCTATTTGCACTTCACATATGGGCCTATTATAAATAAGTATAAACAGGCCATATATTATTACATTTGGGAAATTCGGCCCATCTAGGGTTAAACATGGGTTCCAGTAGACCCCAGTTTAGAGGCCCAAATTAATATATTTCTAGTCACAACATATAGAATAAATAGTTTTTCATATAATATAAAGCAAACTGTGTGTTACTGTAAGAAAAAATATTAATTTTTCATATATATGTATTTATTTGTATAGAAATAATAATTTTTTTATATAATAATTCATATAAAATAGTGAAAAAATGTGTTAGTATATGAATCAAAATACCTAATTTTAAATAGATGATGATTAAATTAAAAAATACATATTTATTCTTATAAAAATAATTTTTTTCTTACAGTAACACGAATTTATCCATATTTTCGTTTTTGAACAGACAAATATATTAATCATGTAATATCGGAATACAAGGGGTACTCCAACCCTTACATTATCCAAAAACTCGTAGTGCTAAAATAATTAATTCAAATGCATAATCTTTTAGTCTATCTAACCTATCCACCACATCGTCTGATGTCTTGGAGTTGCGCATCTCCTTTGATTTTGCAACCACCCAGTTCCACGACCTAGCCTTTATAATAACATACATTTGCTCATATAGTAACATAAATCGAAAAGTAAATATGTGTTACTATTTAGAGTAAATCTATGTTACTACCATGTAAATGTTGAAAAATATAATTTTAAAATTGAAAGAGTGAAGAAATATTTATGAGGGGGCATCGGGGTTTCTTAGTTTGTAGAATTACAGAGGGTCCAAAAGGTGAGAGAGAAGTTGGTGTGTTGAAAATTAAAATTGTGTTAGAATTGATTTGTATATTGATTCAAAACTTACTCCATTCGCAATTTTGAAGTGATTAGTTATTTTTTATTTGGTATATATATTATACTCTCTCCGTCTCGCTATAAGTTGCTCGTTGCTTTTGAGCACACGAATTAAGGTAAAAGAGAAAAAGTACAATTGATGTGATGGAAAAAGTGAAAAAGTATAAGTGATGTGATGACGAAAAGTGAAAAAGTAATGGAAATAGTGTAAAAAGTATTGAAAATAATAATAAAGTGGATAGTAGTTTCCAAAAAAAGCAAAAAGATAATGAGCAACTGATTAGGATCATATTTGCATCAATTTGTACTCATTTTGAGATGAATTTATAGAGATTTGAATGCATTTAGAGTCTTAATTGCTATCTATTTCGCTAATTATTAGTTGAGCTCATTGGAAAATTATTATTCATTTAGTTAAGTAATTTCAAGAATTTAATTAGTTTTTGATTATTTAATTAATGAATATAATTTTACAAGTCTTATTATCTTTATTGACTTGTCAATTTACAGAATTCATTGGAATAGAAAGGGTAGCATTCCCTGGACCACCACTCTGCAAAATTCTGTTGAAAATTCAAAACCAACACCACTGCTCTCTCTGTTTGCTCAACCACCAGAAATCAAGTACTCTGCAAGAAACCAATCGCACCCTTTCAAGATCAACCTCTGCTCACAGCCATGCTATCGCCGGATTTCCGACGGAAACCGGTCACCACTGCCAGAAATCATAACCGCCTCCAGCATTTCCACTTTCGACGTCGTCGATTGAAGATCGGAAGGCCACACCAGTCACAGCCATCAGCGCCGCGAAACCACTCAACCGTCGCACAGCACTCCATCTCGCCGGACAAGCCAGCCGTTCCAGCCACTGCTTCCGATCTGAAACCGCCTGCTCCAATAGGCCGTCGCTCCTCGTCAACCACTTCCCGGAGTCCACTTCGCCGCTGGAACTTCTCACCGGATCGCCGATCGGAGCCAAGACTGCTCGATTCCGTCCGTCGCCGCCTTGAATTGAAGACAACGCGCTGGAAATTGATCGCCGGTCGCACAACTCTCTGCCGTCAAAGTGTCCAGCGCCCCAATCCATAACCACCGCTGTAAGGAGGAAGTTGGGGCACAGGCCACAGCTTTTTAATTTAGGGCTCATTTGGTTCATAAGATTAAAGTTTGGCGGATAGATACTTTTATCTTACGAACCAAATGAACCCTTAATGTTTAAGTTGGGCTCAATTTATAATTTCAAAATTAAATTGTCTAAGCCCATTATGTTTATTTCACTTAGCCCATTTGAGGCAGAGATTATAAAAGGGCAGAAGGACGGGGGAAAGAATTACGCTGAGTAGTTTAGGAATCACGCTTTAGTTTAGGAAGGCAGTAGGGATTAATTTAGGGATTTTTCATGAACAGATGATTAAATTAGGGATTAGTTTATTTACTTTTTTGCTGTAATTTTATTCTGGGAATTCATGTTGGTTGACACTATTATGCTTTGATTTCAATTTCAAGTTTCAAATAGATTTAGTAATTCTTGTCTCATTTTAGTTATTGTCGATTATGCTTATTATCCCAGTTAGTTTTGTTCCCCAATTAGCTATGAGGTAAGTCTTTTTATGCTTCGGGTGAATGAAATTATGTGTTAATTTTAGTAATTCCTTTTAACTCTTGAGTCAATTGATTTCGTTGAGTGAATGCCTGAAATTGGTTACTGATTTTGCTTAGGAATTTGTTATTTGAGATTGGTATTGGAGTCATGATCACGACAAAACGAGAGTTGAGTGATAAGGGCAAAAGTATTCACTTGATAATAGTAAGCCCTAAGTTAAGAGTTAATGTTCCTCTCACATTGAGAAATGCTTAGGAATTGAGAACAAAACAATTAATGGTATTAGGATAAAAATGAGAGTTTATATTCAGATAAGGTATTATGCCTAGTTCACTTCTCAGATGAAATTGATGATAGAGCTTCTAAGAATTTGCTTTTATTTTTACATAATGGAATTCACCCGAGACATATCACCACTCCTGCACACACTCTCATGTTAGTTTGATAATTTCCTAATTTTTCATATTTAATTGCTTTCATTATCTTATTTAGTTAGTAATTAGATAGAAACCTAAACTTGCATTTTCATTTTTGTTAATTTAATTCTAAAACTCACACACAATTTTTAGGATTAGATTGTCTAATTGTTTCCCGTGGATTCGATTTTATAAGTTGGTCAGCTTACTACTACACGATCCTATACACTTGTAGGAAAGTGCATTTGTGTGAGAACACAAATCGCTAGTCAACAACATATAGTGGGACGAACAAAAATGACAACAAGAGTAACTTATAGTGGGACGGAGGGAGTATGAAGGTGGCAGGATTCATGAACTTTTAAGCGGATCCGCCATTACTTTTTTAGTATATTTCACACCGTGAAACGTTTCACATGAGCGTGTCTCCTGCCCAAATGATTATGCGAGCACATAATATCACATCACATTAAAAAAATATAATTATATTTCATTAAATTTTAAATGACAAATAAGGTATTAAAGACTTTTTTTTTCTTTATTTAATTGCACTATTAATTTTTTTTATTTTACATCTATTTTTTTTTATAATTATTCCTCTGGTTCCATTTTTATTTACTTTGTTTGATAATGGTGCAAAAAGTGTGCTACTGCTAATAAACCGTTCACAAACATCGAAGAAGAGTGGACTAAAAAGTAGTTGTTTAAAACAAAACATAATAAATCATTATGACATTGAGAGTAAGCATAACAAAATGCACTATTCCAAAAAAAAGAATGTTTATTCATATAATTTTGACACATATATGGGATATACCAAATCAGTTGTTGATGGAGAATTGGTCTCCTGATTGAACATAAGTAATGTAAATGATAAATTCACACTTCACTCACTATTATTTTCTAGATATATTCTAAAGATGTCCCGTCTAGTGACCTTTTTTCTACAAACGGGGCATTTTTTTTGGTGGTTCAATGCCTCTTCGATGCAGCTTCTACAGAATACATGGCCACACCTTGTTGTTGTTTCTTCCACTAAATCGTCCTTGCAGATTGGGCAACTGTATTTTACAGCTCCTTGCCCCGATCTGCGATGGCACTGATTGGATGATTCGGGTATATCTTCATGATCCTTGTAACATTAAGGATAAATATTATATTAGGGGAAATCACAAAATGGTTCATAAAATTGATAAAAATTACAAATTGGTACTGTGCAGAAAAAAATACACTTCTGTGCAGGAAAAAATTACACTTCTGTACAGATATTGTGAACCAATTTGTAAATATAGTCACTTTTTTGAACCAATATATAAGTCACCCTAAATATTATTTCATAAAATAAATATAAGTTATGGTATTCTTTGATGATTACACTACTCATGAAATATTCATGATGACTCATTATTCAAGCAATATAGTGACTTAAGAACAGTTAAAAAATGGTGGAGCAAAAATGAAATATTATGATTTAATTAGTCATGGTACTAATTAGAGGAGCAAACAATGCGCGCAATATCTAAAATTTGCACGTACTAGTATTGTCGAATTTTTTGTTGCACGCGCTGTATTTAATTTGATATATTACACCTTATCGTGATTAAAGTTTTTGTAGACCTATATATTATCACGAATTTGAATTTGGTCCATATGAATTACACATTTTAATATTGATCCTGTAAGTTTGAAAAATTCTTGATTTTAGTCCTTTTAAAAACTTACAAGACCAAAATCACATTTTATAAATTGATTTAGTTAGGATCAAGACTTATTGGATAGTATAAAAGTTTAAATTGGAAAACATGCGTATATTTAATTCCTAGCAAATCGTCATCAACTAGATACTTATCGATGTGAATTCAATAAATAAATAAAAAATTGATGGATCGCACAAAGGACTTATATTGAATGAAAGAGGTATCACTTTATAGCAATGACTTGAAGATCAATAGTATTAGTTAAGAGAGGTCATTAGTTAGAAGAATATGGATGTGCATTAAACGATTTACAATTTGGCCAATTAAAAACATATCTAGAAAAAATGAAGTCAATCAATTGAGTGTTCCAAAAATGAAATTCTTAAATTCTAACATTAAAAATAATGATATAGAGAAAAGAAAAAAACAGTTGTGCACTTAACACCTCATGAAATTAAGATAGAGAATGAGATAATATATATGTTCCAGGTAATTACAATAAACCTTAAAGCTAAGAAAGGATATATTCTATGTAAACGCTAAAGATAACATATAAGAAGAATTTATATATACTACCTCCTATCCTCAAAAGTTTGCAAAAAGTGGGCACGATTTTTAAGAAAAATCGCAATGAGTAGAATGTGTAGAATGGAGATTATGAGTTAGATAATTTGAGGGTAAAAATTTAAATGAATATTTTCATTTTTGGGGATTATGCAAACTTTTGTAGAATAATTAAAAAATATGCAAACTTCTATGAACGGAGGTAGTATGAATTACTTAAAAAAATTAAGGTATATTTTTTTACTTGCACAATTTTTTGCATAGAGAGTTACGAATTATATGTATATCAACGCACCTCGATATCACGCCATCCTTCTCTTCCCACACGACGTTCATAAAAATTAGAAATATCTTCCTGAAGATTTGCTGCAATTACATGAAAAATGAAGTTAATTACTAATTTCCGAGCAGTAGACAAAGTTAAATGCATTAGAATTACAATATTTTTCAGAATTACAAAGAAGTAAATCATTGTTTACGATAGCTCCCCTCATTTAAATATAGATTTAAAAGCATTCTCTCAGGTAGAAACCCAAATTTTCCTTAGACAAGATCGTTAGGTATATATAATAGAAAGCAATAGCAAGCGGGCCGGTCCAAATTGATATATATATATATATATATATATATATATATATGTGGTAGAATGATGATTCTGGAGAACTAATGCTTAGTTGCAATATACATAAGCGTGATCCAAACTCATTAGTTTGAATTAGTTACTAAGGTAGTTACTTAATTTGAACATATTCATGTATGTATATATATAATATTCAAAATACTATTAAAAAAGAATTGAGGATCAATTTCTTCAGTAAAGGAAAATAATATTTTTAGTCATCATGTAATTAGTTATCCAAAAAATATATTAAAAAGTGAAGGTTAAGGGACTAAATATGTTCAATCTATTAAAGTCTCATCAAGATGAAAATTAATTAAAATAAGCATAACATATTGAACTAAATATCAATTTTTCTTTTTCTCTAATTCAATATTATCTTCCTTTGCATACCTGCGACTTCTCTTGTAGTTGCAACATTGGCATATGGAATTTGTGGTCTTGGCTGAATTCTTCTTCGCTGGTTGACAGCCTGAAATGATACTTGAAATTTGAGCAAATTAAAAATGTGAAATAATTTACAGAGACATGTATATATATATATATATATATATATATGTAGATTATAAGATTTCCATATGTCCTAAATACAAAATTCTTACCTGTAAGAATTGTTCGCTAGAGATTATTTGAATTTCATCGTCAAAACTCGAATTATGCTCCAAGTTTATGTTTGCATCTTCACACTGGGGTGGATTGTTGAGATCAAAATTGTGCATCATCTATACTTACAAAAAAAACCCAAATTGATCAAGAATTTCATTTCATAATATTTGTTCATTCATGGATAATACATAGAGTATGGTGTTCGTTAATTGTTCTTACGAAGTTATGAATTTGTGGATTACTGTAATGACCATCCAAGAAGTAAAACAATAAATAATTATATTAATATGTGAAAAAAAGGCGCATATTATATGAAAATGTCGTAATATAGAACACTTAGGGCAAACAACAATACATCGACTTTCATTGAACTCGTGAAGTCTAATAAAAAGTATTGTAAAAGAAAAAACCCTAACGTCGTTAAACACGTGTTGATCATTTTAACAATGATTACAAAAAAATGATATAATTACGAAACAAATAAAAATATTTTTTAAAAAGTAAAATCATGACTTGACGCACTCACAAACTCATGACATTGATTGATGTTATAATCACTTCGCCAACAAATATTCCTAATAAAGAGAGATCAAAATAAATATCACAATATAAATAATAAGTAAAGAAAGAACTGTACGGATTTCATTAAACTAAGTCAACGCAAACGATGTAGATCATTAATGACGATTACTCTAAAAACTAATTAAAATAAAAAAATAAATATTTTTGATAAAAAAATAATTAAAAATCATTGCACAAAAGAACATATGGAAACCCTAACTTATGAAATCAACATTTATATATATATATTATATTAATCTAAGAAATTCACAAACATAAACCATAAGAAATTACAAAATAAGGATAGGGATGAGTCCTAATAATTATATTTTTTTTAAAGAAAAGATCAATATCATTGCTAGAGTAACAGAGGTACTCAAAAAAGTTTAAAACAGAGGGACTATAAAAATTACACACAATTCGATCAAACTCCAATTAAGTATAGCACACTCTAGATTCCAATTGAAGTGATTCTCAAGGAACAAGAGTGTGAAAACTTAAATTAATAAAGATAATAAAGAAAAGAATATATACATATATATATAAGAGATTTAATTCCATATACATTGGATTTAATTTCATTAAACCACATTCTTTTTTCATATGCAGTGGATTTAAATCAATTAAACCACGTTCTATTTTATTAAAACTGAGAATTTTTTTATTAATCATGGTGAAATAGCTTAGAATGTTAATGAAACAATTTCGTATGCTTCTCTAATGTAATCTAACTAGAGTGTGAAAATTTAAATTAATAAAGATAATAAAGAAAAGAATATATATAAGAGATTTAATTCCATATACATTGGATTTAAATCAATTAACGTTCTATTTTATTAAAAATGGTGAAATAGCTAGAATGTTAATTTATCAATTTCGTATGCTTCTCTATTTAATCTAACTAGATCTGAAATTAATCACTTTTAAAAGGAGAATGTTGTATCAATCAAAAGGAAGGAACTCAAATTGAGCTTAATCTCACGTCAACAACAAGGATTTAAGGATGAAATGATTAGCAAATTGAAAATTAGAAAAAGAATCTACTCTCAAGACTTATAGGGTGTGTTTTGTTTGATGGACTAAATAGTCAATCCCACAAACACAGAATTATTTCTGCCAAAACATGTGGGATCGACTATTAAAAACACACCCATAGTAATTTTACAGATTATTAAAAAAAATTGAAGAGATACGAAAATAAGATCATACCTTTGCAGATCTTTGATGAAACCTCACGGCCGGGCTGCGCTTCAACAATTGAATGAGATGTAATATTCTTACTCTAGCTTGCACAAGGTGGTATAAAATAATGATGGTAATAATGTGACCTACCAAAATCTGTACAGCATAATGTAATTTCTCCTTTTAGCCAGTATTTAATGCAATAGATAAATTCAAATTTATTACCAGATTGAGCATATTAATTAAGGAATCTATCTTTTTTCTTTTTTTCCACATAGATTATACACCTTTTATCAATTTAGTATATGTGCATTCCTTTTACTAAATTTATCAAGAATTTCGTTTCAAAATATTTGCTCATTCATGGAAAAATATATAGAGTATGGCATTCGTTAAGTGTACATGCAAACTTAATGAATTTGTGGATTACTATAATGACCATTCCAGAAGTAAAACAATAAATAACTATACGATTATGGTATTTAGAGACATAGTATTTATATGGGAGTGTTTTGTATATGAAGAATTAGAATAGGTGGAAGAAGAATTATTTTTAGTGAAGAAACAGTGGATAACGAACATAGGACATCTAGTTGAGAAATTTGATAGGTGAATTTTAGATTCCTCCAATTTCAGTTTATATTAGTTCTAGATTTTTAATTTCTAGAAATTTCTTTATACTTCATCTTCTTTCTATTACAAGTATTCGACACTATATTCTCGTTCTTACTAACTAATTCTATTTTTTTTCTTTTATCTTACAAAATTAGCACCATTTTACTAAACTATACTACTTTGTATCACTTTTTAATACTCCTCCTAAATGCATATTTCTGTAACTCCAATTTTTTCTCATAGTGTCTTGAACTTTTCACATGATAGTGCTTTTGTAAATATATTTGCTAACTTTTCTTCAGTCTTGCAGTATTCCATCTCGATTTCTTTATTTATTTATGCTTCACGATCATCTACATTTCTTCTATTATGACCTTCATCTATTCTTTTTGCTGAACCGTTTCATCCCACGGGTTGTTAGTTATGAATCTGAGCTAATTAATCGTTGTAATAGAATTGAAGCTCATGAAAACTGAATTGCTTAAATGCCAGAATTGATTAACTGAATCGGTTGAAAACAACCAATTAAATACTGGGCTTTGTTTGTATTCGGAAATTGTATAAATTGATATAACTTTTTCTTGGATTAGCACGTGAAGTTAGTCGATTTTGAATATTAGGGTTTTGACTAAGCTTTGAGAGAATTCAAAAAATTTACTAAGGCAATTGTTCTATAATCTATAAATTCTTCATCAAATAGTGGAGTTTGAGTGTTGTTGATCATGTGGATATAGGTTTTATAATTGAACCACATAAATCTCTTGAGTGTTGATTTTGCTCATTATTATTTAGTTTGTTCTTACTTAATGTCTTCAACAGGTTCGTTTTTTTTTTATGGATTAATTTTTGATCAAATTTTCTTTAACAATTGACGTCATCTGTAGAAAATGAATATAGAAGATGAAGCTCAAGATAGAGAAATTCAGTGGCAGGAACGACTTCAGTATGTGGAAGGTAAAGATGAAGGCCATGTTAACTCAACATGGTTTTCCCTTGGCTTTGAAGCCATATGATAAATGGCCATTGTCCTCTGATGAAGATGTGCAGGAGAGAATGGCAGAAATCAAGGAGAAGGGACATAGTGCCATCACTTCTACACATTTAAGCTTGGAGAGCTTCACTTAGACAGCTCTAATTTAAACCGCTCTCTAAGATTTCACTTAGAGAGCGGTTTGGAACCGCTTTACAAGAAATTGAACTTAGAGAGCAGTTAAAAAGTGCTCTCTAAGTGTTCACTTAGAGAGCCCTTTTTAATCGCTCTCTAAGGTCTAGAACGATTTTGACTATTTTTTTCTATTTAATTAAAATGATCAATTAATTACTTTTATACATGCACTCATGTTAAAAAAATAGTAAAAATTATAATTTTATAATTTTAGTGGATATATTTTAATTAAAATGAAAAAGAAATTAAGATGTACTATTATAAGTACTTGTCTTAGAAAAATAATATTACAAAAGATGATTATTTTATAAATATATTTAAAATAGTTTAATTAAAATGATTAAAAAACGTGTATATACATAATCGTGTTAATAAATAGAAAAAATATTACAAAAATGATTATTTTAAAATTTTACTAAAACTATATTAATTAAAACGATCAAAAAATGTGTATACATGTGTACTCTCATGTTAACAAATAGTGAAAAATATTACAGAGGAGATTATTTTATAAATATATTAAAAATAGTTTAGTTAAAATGATCAAGAAATGTATATATACGTAATCGTGTTAATAAATAGAAAAAATATTACAGAGATGATTATTTTACAATTTTACTAAAAATATTTTAATTAAAACGATCAAAAGTTAATTATACATGTGCACTCATGTTAACAAATAGTGAAAAAGATTACAAATATCATGATTATTTTATAAATATATTAAAAATAATCTAATTAAAACGATAAAAAATGTGTATATACATAATCGTGTTAATAAATAGAAAAAATATTACAAGTGTAATGATTTTATAAATTTATAAAAAATAGTTTAATTATAATGATGAAGAAACGTGTATATATATGTAATCGTGCTAATATTTTAAATTAATTAAAAATATTTTAATTAAAATCACCAAGAAAATGTATATACATACTCGTATTAATAAATAGTTGATTAGGGTAATATTTGCATCAATTTGTATTAATTTTAAGATGAATTTCTAAAGTTTTGTATGCATTTAGTGCCTTAATTGCTATCTATTTTGTTAAATGTTAATTGAGCTCTATTAAAGAAATTATATTTCATTTAATTAAGTACTTTCAAGAATTTAATTAATTTTTTGATTATTTAATTAATGAATATAATTTTATAAGTGTTATAACTTTATTTAATTGGAGAATTTGCAGATGTAAAAGGACTAGAAGAGACGTGGCACAACAATTCACCACAAATCATTCACACCATACTGCTAAACATCTCACACCTTCTCTTCCACTCAATAACCGCTGTCATCAACGCTGGAAATTCGAGCCACGAAACTCGAAGCGGCTTTGAGCGCTGTGGCTTCGATCTGAAGCTGTGTTCTTCGATTCGGCTGAAGAGAGGCAGGAGGGCGATCGGGAGGTGGAGATGGATTGCGGAAAGAGTCGGCGTGAACAGGGCAGAATCGGTGATTTGATGTGAAGCTGTGGTGTTGTTGGCGTGGAGAGGTTTCCGGTGTGTTGCAGAAGTCGGCTGCGTCTGGCTGTTGGTCTTCATCGACGGTGTGATGGCCAGTGCTTCTTCAGCTGATGGAGGTTCTGGCTGACGGCTGTGATGAGAACAGACGACTTTCAGCCGCGTAGAGCCAGCCGTTTACCGTCTCAACCGCCGCTCAAACCGTCGATCTTCACCGAGTGCCGTACACCAGAAATCGTCCTTCCTTGCTGCCGGAACTCAGCCGCCGTGAAATCCGTCCGCCTCTGATGCTGGTAATTGAGATATTCCTTGGGCCCCATTCCTATTCTAATTTTCTGTCCCAAGTTTCCCATTAATATTCAGGCCCAAACACTTAATAAGAAGCAGCAGGCCCAAGGTTATATTACTTATTCAATTTCAGGCCCATTTGTTTACCTGGGGAGAGTATATTAGTCAGAGGAGGTTTTTCACGCAGAGGATCACGCTTCAGTAGTTTAGGAATTAGGGCAGTAGGTTAGATGGCAGTAGTTTAGATTAGTTCTTTGATTTTTCACGAACTCGAGGTTTTACGGATTAGAGAAAAAAATTTCTTATTTTGGTCTGCTTATTCATCCAATTCTTGATTTGAGATTTTTGGAGATTATTTGATTATTCTGGTTTGATTTTTAATTTAAAGTTCTATTTAGGTTTTATGCTAATTTGTTATTTTAATAATTGCATGTTAGATTGATTTATGTTGCTTTCATTAATTTATTTGTCTCATTTATTTTTGTTATGCAAATTCATGTCTCAATTAGTTTTAGTAAGCATTGTCTCATTATTAGTCAATTTATGTTATTTTGAATTATGCCCGTTATCTCAATTAGTCATATTCGTCCATTAGTTATGATTTAAGTCTTTTTGCTTTGGGTGAAATTCACCCGAAGCATGCACGTTTTAGTTTAGATTATTAGTTTAGAATTCTTGCTTTATTTTATTTTTGCTTCATTTTGTAGTTTGATAGAAACCAAATCCTGCATTTTCATTCTTGTTATTTGATTCCACAACTCACACACAATTCTTATGATTAGACTTGTCTTATTACTTCTTGTGGATTCGATATTTTATAACTTGGTCAGCTTACCACTACACGATCCTATACACTTGTAGGAAAGTGAATGTCAATAGTAAAAAAGATTACAAATGTGATTATTTTATAATTTATTTAAAAATATTTTAATTAAATAATATAATTAAAAGTAATATTTTATATCTAATTATAATAATTAGAAAATATATACAACCAATAATTTAAAATATATGTAATAAGGAATAAAATAAACACATAAAATAAAAATATATAAAATAGCTTAATATATAACAATCAAGTCATCTAGCTCAATCCGTTTAACATTATACGTAAGATATCTCATACACTCGGAGGTCGCGTGTTTGAACCCTCATGGGCGCGAGAATTGGTTCTGAAACACGCGAAACCCTTATACCGCTCTCCAAGTGAATAAATTAAAAAAATGGTCATGGAGAGCGGTTTTGAACCGATCTCTAGGTGAAAGCGGTTATAAATCGCTCTCTAAGTGCCCATAAAAGCTCTATGAACTTAGAGAGCTCTCACTTGGAGAGCCCTTATAACCGCTCTCTAAGTGAAAAAATAAGGGCTCTCCAAGCCCAAATGTGTAATATATAGTGCATCATTCTGTGCATTAGTGGTAAACCTCTGAGAGAAGTGGCTAAAGAGGAAACTGCACTTGGAGTCTGGGAGAAGCTTGAACGATTCTACCAAGCTTAGTCTGCATCTGATAAGCTCTGTATGAAATAAAAACTTCTTGGTTTCAAAATGACTGATGACAAGAAGATCTTAGAGTAGTTGGATGAGTTCAATAAATGTGTTAATGATCTTGAGATTCTTGATATTGAACTAGCTAATGAATACAAATCTCTTTTGTTGCTAAATTTCTTGCCAAAGTTTTATAGTGCAATCAAGGATATCTTGTTGTTTGGAAGATCAGAATAGATCACCCTTGATTTGTTCCAGAATGCTTTGAACGTTAAGGGAATTAATCAAGAAACAGCTAAGAAGAAGTGTCAATCAAAAGTTGAGGGCTTAAAAATAAAATCCAAGAAAGGCAAGAAGAATCTAAATAAGAAACCTAAAAACAAGCAAGGTGCAACTGATAAGAAGAACAAGTAGGTTGGAAAAAGAAAGTGTTATCTCTGTCATGAGGTGCATCATCTCATAAAGAACTGTCTTGACAAAAATAATTAGAACCATGATGCACAAGGGGATGTCGTTGTTGTGGAAGATGGTTATGATAGTGCAGATGTGTTGATGGAGAATCATGACAAGCTACATTATGAATGAATCTTGGCTCAGGCTGCACATTCCACATGTGTCCTGAGAAGAGCAGGTTTGAGAACCTTGAGAGGTTTTATTGTGGATTAATGGTCCTACTTGGCATTGATATGAGAGTTGTGGTGTTCAAGGGATTGGATACATTAGTGTTTGGGGGAGTGGATAGAATCTTATCCAAAGTCAAGTATGTGCCTGATTTGAAGAGGAATTTGATCTCCCTTGGTACACTCAAGAACATGGTATGTGAGTTCAACACTAAAAGTGGCATCCTGTCTATTACAAAGTAAAGAAAGACAGTGATGCAAGTTCAGATCAAGAATGACCTCTATTAATCTTCAATTGGGAGCACTCTTATAGGGTCATCTGACTCGGTAATGAGTTCATCGGATGTGAATCTGTGGCATAGAAGGTTAGAACACATTGGAGAGAGAGGTCTTCAAGAGTTGTCCAAAAGAAATGTTATTCCAGGTGCCAAGATCAGCAAGGCTTGAGTTCTGTGAGAAGTGTATTTTGGAAAAAGACAAGAAAGAAATCATTTCAGAAGGTAAGCACATCATGAAAGAGGTACCAGATTACATTCACTCAGATGTTTGAGAGCCTGCAAGGGTTGAAACACATGGTGGAGGTAAGTATTTCTTGACACTGATAGATGATTATTCTAGGAAAATGTGGGTGCATATATATTCTGAAGCATAAGATTGATACATTCTTGAAGTTTAAGTGTGGGTGCACATATATTTTGAAGCATAAGATTATTTGTTTAAAAATTTAAATCAACTCAAGGTCTAATCAAATATAATTTCTCTAAATATAAAAAAAATGTGTAATCAAATTTTAATTATTTATTATTATTATAATTATGTTAGCCCTTAAAAAGAGGGAACTAATGTGATCATGTTTATAAGGAGCCAGAGCCACATATTAATTAAGAAACGAAATAGTCAAAGATGTAGATCTGTGAAGATTTATTTTCACTATATATATTTTTTTAGCAAATTCAGTTTTCAAATTTATGATTGACAATTTTTTACGGAAAATTAAAAAACATGTTTGTTTGAAGGTTTTTTTTATTGAAGGTTTTTTTTATTAATCAGGCAATTAATTTGATATCTCATGTCTGGCCCACCACTCTCTCCACTCTTCTCCCATCTCATCATCATACTCCCTGAATAAAAGTGCTTCCACTATAAGAGATTACTGAATTGAATAGAATGGGAAATTTGCTTTACGGAAATATGGGTTTAATAGTTTTTTCATTTATGATTTATTTACATTTTATAGTGCCTTTAATAGAGAGAGATTAGCATCTTTGGTGTGGAGGGAGAGAAATAAATTTTGGTCAAAGTTGAAGCCTTGAAGGTATGTCTCATCCACTCTGGTTGAAGTCAGTCCGTAATGGGATTACCGACTGATTTTATTCTATTTCTTTTCGTAACAGAGTCAGTCGGTAATGGGATTACCGACTGATTTTATTTTATTTCTCTAACTTCAAATCGAAAAAATTTCTATTTAAATAAGTTTGTTATGTATTACTACATCTTTCTTTCAATGAGAAAAAAAAATTCTGGTGGAAGAGAGGTATTACATGTATTAAGGTTGAAGTGTGATTAGGGTCATATTTGCATTAATTTGTGCTCATTTTGAAATAAATTTCTAGATTTTGTGTACATTTAGGGCTTTAATTGTTACCTATTTAGTTGTTTGTGGGATTTAATTAAAAATTCTCATGATACACTTAGTTTTGACAATTGCGGATTTAATTTGGATAAGAATCAAATTGGGCCCACTTGTAACCCAGGAAATTGGAATGAAGAGAGTGAAATGCACATCCAAGCGCCAATCCCTCTGCTCACTCACGAAATTAACATGAAGAAGCAACACTCACACCTTCTCTCCCAATAAAATACGAATCACAGTACACTGCCACAACTGCAATACACATCACAAGTCATTGCCTCCGCTCAATGTCGAAGCTGCAACGAACACTTCGCCGGAAATCGTTCACTGCCTCCGCATCTTTTCTTCCACCTTTGTCGCCGGAATTTCTCGACGCACAGCCGCCCGTAACCTGCCGCCTCTCTGATCGTTCAACTCTTGTTTAGAGATTTCGGTTTGATTTTAATTTCAAGTTTTAATTAGGATTTATGCTTCTTATTTCAATTGTTCTTGCTATGATCATCGTTATGTTTGATTTATTTTTGTTAATTGGTATGATTCTATTTATCTCAGTTAGTCCTGTTAACCCTTTAGCCATGAGTTAGGCATTTTGCTTTGGGTGAAGGAAGATAATGAACAATTATAGTCTTTCACTTTAATTTCTTTTGAAGGTTTTGCTGATGAGATTAGTCCTCTTAGTAGGTCACAGAGATATTTAAGGTTTTAATTTCTATTGATGAATATTTGAGTTCTAATCACAACAAAACTAGAGTTGAGTGAGAAGGATAAGATTATTTACTTGATAGTGATGGATTCTAGGATTGAGTTAAGGTTCCTATGACATTGAGAGATGCTTAGAAATTGAGAACAAGACTATTAGGATGTTGAGATATGAATGAGAGTTCTATTTCAGCAGGACATTAATGTCTGACTTACTCATTAGATAACCTTTATAAATGAATTTTAGGCAATTGATTGTAATTGGTACTTAACGGAATTCACCCGAAGCATCTCATTATTCCTGCACGTTTTAGATTAGATTATTAGTTTAGAATTTTTGCTTTATTTTATTTTTGCTTCATTTTGTAGTTAGATAGAAACCAAATCCTGCAATTTCATTTTTGTTTATTTGATTCCATAATTCACACGCACACCTTAGGATTAGATTGTCTAATTGCTTCCTTAGGGTTCGATATTATTTTATAACATGGCTAGCTTACCACTACACGATCCTATACACTTGTAGGAAAGTGCATTTGTGTGTAAACACAAATCGCTATTCAAGGTGGTGCATGATCGACAGGTGTAACAAACTTGTGAATGCTATAAATCCCATATATATTTTATGTATTTGTACACACCCTTTTGTCCATCTGTGGTAGCTAGCCTTCTTATATAGACTCCATGCCCAATCCACCTTTATCCACAGCAGATCATTGATCAGATTTGTGCCTCTGTGTTTGAGGCTGCGCGCATGATTCCTTCCACACAGCCCACATTAATTGTCATGACATATTTTCCTAACTAGAGGACATAAAAAAATACTATGTATCGTAGACTTACACTCTGTTGGGATCACGTCGTTCGAAATCTTCCACATGCAAACTCGCTTCCTGAGGGGGCAAAACTCGCAAAAGTGCATCGACTGTTTAGTGAGACAGTGCAAAAAATCTGACCAACCGTAGAACCTCAATCCCGAGCCACTTATTTACGGGTTGTGAGTTCAAACAGGTAAAATAGGGTAAATTTGTACTAATGAATTTGACCCTTTTTCAACATAAGTGGTCACATAAAATTTTTCCGTCAAAACTAATGTTTTAACATCCGACCAGATCTGTTGAGCATAAATTCTCATTGGACTAAAAGTGCAATTTATTTTAGCATATAAGACTAAATATGCTGAAAAAAAGATAAAAAAAGAACACGAAACCAGATATATTGACTATAAATTGTCATGAAACCAAAACTACATACATATTTATCCTATAAAAATAAATGGCACGTGTGTTGCACGCCATCATTATTACAAACTTGTGTGCAAAAATCTCATTACGGGAATAGAAATGAGATAATAAGCAAAAACTTGTGTGCACTTGGGTGCATACCATACACTTGAATTTTAATTTTAATTTTGACTTTAGTTTTGAATTTTCGAAAATACAAAGTACACGCTGTACTATATTTTTTCAGCAATTGAGGTATTACTGATTTGTTTTTCGGGTATTGTTAATTATTATTGGGGTATTGTGAGTTGTTCTCGGGTTATGTACTTAAACTTGTTCCTGGGTATTTACTTAAACTTGTTCTTGGGGTATAGTGAGTTGTTCTTGGAGTGTTGTAAGTTGTTCTTGGGGTATTGGTGAGTTGTTCTTGAGTTATTTACTTAAACTTGTTTTTGCGTATTGTGAGTTGTTCTTGAGGGTATTATAATTTTTTTTTAGGGAATTACACATTTATTATTTATTAATTATGCTTATATAAATAACTTTTTAGTATTATAAGTTATTCTTTTGATATTATATTTTTTTCTTCGGGTATTACAAATAGTTTTTTTTTTTTTGGTATCCTCTGTACTCATATATTACTTTGTATATATACGTATTTATTGATTTCACATTAAAATTAAGTTCACAACAATAGAAACAATGGACCACACGTTCATCAGAAGCCTTTCATCTTCTTCCCATGATTAACCTCGTCCATGGAAAAACTCCGCACAATTGCAGGACACATTCAATCAATATCTTCTCGTTGGAGTCATATCCTTCACGCTGCATCAATTTCGAGCGCCGGTGGTATAGGCAGCGGGGTCTTAGTCATCCAAATCCTCACAATTGTTGCCGGAGTTTGACCTGAAGAATGCGTCCGCCGATTCGGCGTTGCAGGAATTTTGGAGCTGCTTCAGTACCACTTGCATGACTGATGGATCTCGCCATTAGAATGGAGGTTGTCGTAGCTCAAAATTAATTTGAATTTTTGGTGCACCCGGGTGCACTCAAGAATCACTCGAATAATTAAAGGAAATTTCGTTAAGAACGGAAAAGGTTCACTTAATGATAAACATAACGGAAAAGGTTCACTTAATGATAAACATAAAGACACACGCGCAATATATGCACATAAATCAAATGAGATAAATTTACAGACAGTCATGTAACTTTTGGACGTCTCCAGTTTTAGTCCCGTAATAATTTACTGTTCAATTTTAATCTTTTCGGTAACAAATTCAATCCTTTCATCGAGAATTTTGAATTATTGCCGAAAATTTTAAATTAATTTGAGCATTTAATTTCTTCTGCTAAAAGACAAACTTATATGAAACTTTTTACGGTGTGAAAAATACTATATTTATCAATTATTAGTAGATCTATAGTCGAGTCGGGTCGAATTTGGGTAATTCTCTCGAATTCTCGCGCTAGCACAATTTCTAGATTTTTCGCTCCCAGGTATGTTACTTTTTAGGCAAATGCATGTTATTTTAAGGTAAAATGTGTGTCACAATCAGACCAAATGTTATTTTTTTACATATATATCCCTTATTTTTGTAGAAATAATATTTTTCATACGATGTAAGAGCAAAATTTGTGTTATTATAAGAAAAAATATTACCTTTTCAAAAGTATATATTTATTTGTATTTAAATAATTATTTTATTTTATAATAACACATATAAAATAGTAAAAAATGTTTTATTACATTAATCAGTATATCTAGCTTTTAAGGAATGTTAAATTAAGAAATAAATATTTGTTATGAAAAAATACATATTACCAAACTGGGGAGCAAATATGTATTACTATTAGAGGAAATGTGTGTTAATATCTTATGAAATATTGTTATTTGACATATATTAATTTATTTTTATAGAATAAATAGTTTATTTAATATAATATTAGAGCAAAATGTTTGTTATTTAAGAAATTATATTAGTTTTTCACAATTATTTATTTATTTGTATAGAAAAAATTATTTTATTATATAATAATGCATATAAAATAGTAAAAAAAATATGTTATTAAATGAATCAATGTACCTAAATTAATTTGAATAGATGATGCTTAAATTAAAAAATACATATTTATTCTTGTAAAAGTACATTTTGTCTTACAGTAACACGACTTTACCCATGTAGTAAACACATTTGCTCATATAGTAACACAAACAAGGAAACAAATATGTGTTACTACTTGAGCAAATGTGTGTTACTATCTAATGAAATGTTGTTATTTTGCATTTATTTATTTGTTTTTATAGAATAAATAGTTTTTCATAAAATATAAAGCAAAATGTGTGTTACTGTAAGAAAAAATATTATTTTTTCATAAATATTTATTTATTTGTATGGAAATAATAATTTTTTTATATAATAATTCATATAAAATATTAAAAAAAAGTGTTACTATATAAATCAAAATACCTAATTTTAAATGGATGATGATTAAATTAAAAAACACATATTTATTCTTATAAAAATAAATTTTGTGTTACAGTAACACAAATTTACCCATATTATGACACACATTTGCTCATATAGTAATATAAACCAAAAAGCAAATATGTGTTACTATTTAGAGTAAATCTATGTTACTATCATATAAATGTTGAAAAATATAATTTTTAAATTGAAAGAGTGAAGAAATATTTAAGAAGGGGCGTCGGGGTTTCTTAGTTTGTAGCATTATAGAGGGTCCAAAAGGTGAGACAGAAGTTGATGTATTGAAAATTAAAATTGTGTTAGAATTGATATGTATATTGATTCAAAACTTACTCCATTCGCAATTTTGAAGTATTAGTTAGTTTTTAATTGGTATATATATTATATGAAGATCTTAGGATTCGTGAACTTTTAAGCGGATCCGCCATTACTTTTTTTTTAGTATGTTTCACGTGAACGTGTCTCCTGCCCAAATGATAATGCGAGAACATAATATCACATCACATTAAAAAAAAAATATAATTATATTTCATTAAATTTTAAATGCCAAATAAGGGATTAAGGAGTTTTTTTTTCTTTATCTAATTACATTATTAATTTTTATTATTTTACATCTAATTTTTTTATAATTATACCTCCGGTTCCATTTTTATTTATTTTGTGAACTTGATAATGGTGCAAAAAATGTGCTACTGTTAATAAACTGTTCACAAACATCGAAAACAGTGGACTAAAAAGT
>JAPKLY010000583.1:7170-91065 GCA_026898435.1 Prunella vulgaris
TGATGGACCTCGGCGAGGTCTTCGTGGGGAGAGGGGTGAGCTCCTTTAGGCGAGCTGCGTAGGTGAGCTGCCCCATGTGGGCGAGCTCCACACCTCCGCGGATCCGGGTGAGCCCTGGCGAC
The DNA here is from genome assembly GCA_026898435.1 of Prunella vulgaris. Taxonomy (NCBI): domain Eukaryota; kingdom Viridiplantae; phylum Streptophyta; class Magnoliopsida; order Lamiales; family Lamiaceae; genus Prunella; species Prunella vulgaris. The sequence goes on from JAPKLY010000583.1 coordinate 7,293, forward strand.
CTGCCAAACCTTGGTGATTATTCATATGCTGATTGTATTAGTTCGCCAGACCAACACATATGTACCCTATAGAAGAGGTCAAAAAACTTTTATCAACATCACTTCAGACCTACTGCACCTAGACCTCAGAGGAGTAGGAGAAATTTCAGCCACATGCACCTCAGAGGACTAACACTAATATTGTGTCTACTTCAACGGTACCTAAGGAGGTGACTGTTTATAAAGATGTTTATAGAAGACAAATTGGACAGTCCAAAATCATTAGGACTGATAAGCAAATTTGGATTACAAAAGGTACAACTGACCAAATAGGAACCAACATAAGATAAGTACCTGAAGCTTAACTTTGTTGCAGGCAGGTGTGGATCCCCCATTCAGTAGAAAACACAACTGTTTGACACTTAGATAGTGGATATTCAAGGTATATGACTGGTAATAAAATTCTACAAAAGAACTTCACTGAGAAAATGGGACCACATATGACCTTTAGAGACAACTCACTGAGAAAGGAGTCACTAAAGGATATGATATACTTGTAATAGGTTCTATCCAGGTATCAAATGTATCCTATGTCAGTGGACTGATGCACAAATTGCTCTCAATCAATCAGTTTCGTGACAAAGGTTACATTGTTGAATTTTTTAGTAATTAGTGTTATGTAAGGAATGCTTCAACCTTACAGGTATTACTAACAAGGTCAAGGAAATGTATTGTTTACCTTGCAGATTGAAAATTTTATCCCACTTAAATCTGCCTCGTAGCTAAAAGTTCAAATGATCTTAATTGGTAGTGGCTCAAAAGACTTAATCACTTGAACTTCACTTGATCTGAACAAGGTTACATTGTTGAATTTTTGAGTAATTAGTGTTATGTATTGTTTACCTTGCAGATTGAAAATTTTATCCCACTGAAATCTGCCTCGTAGCTAAAAGTTCAAATGATCTGAATTGGTAGTGGCTCAAAAGACTTAATCACTTGAACTTCAAGACCCTCACCAAAATAACAAGACATGTCCTTGTGGAAGGGATTCCTAATGAGGTATTCAATAAAGATCATGTCTACAGAGCCTGTCAGGAGGGAAAACAAATCAAGTCTTCATTCAAAGAAAAGATAATAATCTCCAGTGACAGTACTTCTACTGCTAATATGGATCTCTTTGGTCTAGTGTCTCTTGTAAGCTTAAATGGAAGAAAGTACGCCCTGGTAGTAGTAGATGACTTCTCCATATTCACATGAGTACTTTTCTTATCAAGTAAGAAAGAGACACACGGGCTACTTGAATTACTAAAGAAGCTTAGCAATGAAAAATGATAGATCATTATTAAGATCAGGTCATATAAAGGTACTTAACTTATAAATTCTATTATAACAGACTTTTGCAATGAGTTTGGGATAGCCCATGAAACCTTAACAGCAACAACTCCTCAACAAAATGGAGTTGCTGAAAGAAGAAATAGAACTTTAAAATAAAGCATTCAGAACCAAGTTAGTAGATGCTCAAATTTCTAAGTGGTTCTAAGCTGAGACTATTCATACAGCCTGCTATTCTCAGAGTAGAACCATGCTCACTAAGACCAAGGGTAAAACTCCCTAGGGATGGCAATAGGACAGGTCGAGGCGGGTATTAGAAGATCCAAACCTGTCTCGCTCTATGTAAGGATCAGGTCGGGTTGACCCACTGTGGGTTGACCCATTCTAAATGAGATTTTTATTTTTAATAATAATATATAATATATTTTTACATATTTAAAATAAGAAAATAAAATTAGAATATTAATAATATATTTATGAATTAATTTTAATTTTAAATATGTTGATATCAACTATTATATTTCTTTTATGTTTATATATTGGTCTAAAATATATTTGTTAAATTGATTTGTTCTTATTTGTACTATAAATACTAATAAATAATAATATAATATTTATAAATACTTTATATATTAAAATTATAATAATATAAACGAGTCAAAATGGGACGGGCCAGGTCGGGGCAGGACGACAATGATACCCATACCCGCTTCACTCCACTATGGATCACAGGACGGGGCAACCCATATAGCACGGGTTCAGGTCGGGGCAGGTCAGGGCGAGTCAAATTGTCATTTCTAAAATTCCCTATGAACTGTGGAATGGCAGGAAACCTCAAGTATCTTACTTTCACATATTTGGTTGTAAGTGTTTCATTCACAACAATGGTAAGAGTCAGTTAAAGACCTTTGACAACAAGGCTGATGAAGGAATATTTTTAGGATATTCACAAGTCAATAGAGCCTACATGGTCTATAACCTTAGAACACTTATTATGGAGGAAACACCTCGTGTTATTTTTTATGAATCTACTTTTGAGCATAGGAAAAAGAATTTAAGTGAAAAGGTCACTGAGAGGATGACTAAACTGAGTTTGAATGAGCCCAAGTACACTGAGAAATATGTTGATGTCTATCTACCTACTTGGGACAATCTTGAGGAACCAAAGAATACTCAACTCCTAGCCCAAGCACAAAATGAGAGCAGTCAGCCTAAAGCAGACATAGGAGGTGGAACTGAGCTGAATGACTCAATCCTAGCTCAACAAGTAACTTCTATCAACGAAGAAGCTGGTACAGCTGAGACATAATCTGAGTCAACCATTCAGGGAGAAGCTAGAACTAATGACGATAACATGTAAACTACCATAAATCATGCCTCAGACCTCCTTCAATCTATTTTATTTCCTGAATTTACTTTAATCCCATTGCTAGTGACTCAATTTCAGAAGAGGGTAAATTACCTAGTAATAACCCTCCTGAAGGAGGTTCATCCAGAAGACTTTGGTTGGTAGATCACCATGCTGATCAAATTCTAGGTGACCTTAACCTTGGAGTCAAAACTAGAAGTTTTCATGGTGAAAATGCTTTACTTTGTTACTTTCTTTCAGCTCAGGTACCAAAGACTATTGAAGAGGTACTTCAAGATCCTAACAGGATCATTGCCATGGAGGAGGAGTTGAATCAATTCATCCGAAACTAAGTGCGGGAGCTAGTGGAGAGGACCAAGCATGCAAATGTCGTAGGAACCAAATGAGTGTTCAAAAAAATAAAAGGATAAAAATGATGTCATTGTCAGAAATAAAGCCTGGCTAGTTGCAAAAGGCTACTCTCAAGTTGAAGGCTTTGATTATGATGAAACTTTTGCACCTGTAGCCAGACTTGAAACTACCAGGCTATTTATGGCTTATGTTGCTCACAAGAGGTTCAAAGTCTATCAGATGGATGTGAAGAGTGTCTTTCTCAATGGTGTCTTGAATGAGGAAGTATATGTGGAGCAACCCCCTTGATTTGAAGAAGGCAATAAAGTGTATTGACTAAGGAAGGCTCTCTATGGTCTTAAGCAGACACCAAGAGCTTGGTAAGACACTCTATCACAATTCTGGTTAAACCATAGATTCACTAAGGAAAATGTGGATTGGACACTTTTAAGAATCACACATGGAGAAGACACTACTACAGATTTGGACTTAGAAAGCTCTCATTTTTTAACTTAGAAAGCGGTTTACAGGAGCTTTCTAAGTGAAAGCTATGTAAGTTCAGAGCGGTTAAAAAAACGCTTTCCAATTTCACTTACAGAGCGGTTAAGAACCGCTTTTCAAGTCATTTTCTGATTTTTTTTAGCTAAATTAGAAAGCGGTTCATGACCGCTCTCTACCAATTTTTTTTTATTTGATAAATTCTACTAGTTGTATTAGAAAAAGATTTGAAGTAGATGTTTAATTCCTAATCATAGCAAATAATTAAAAAGAAACATAAAAAAGATGGAAGACAATTGAAAAAAAAATACGATTTTATCATATACTTGCACCCAGTTCAAGATATTTCTATACATTTACAATATTGTTCCTACAACAAATCTATTTTTCAAACTATTCTTCTTGATCTCTATTTTATTCCTAACTACTGCATACGTGCTGCCTCCAATAAAAAACATGTGCCCCATTTATAAGCAAAATTGGCCTAACAACAGTGGCTTCATAAATCATAAATAAGAAAATTGGGCCTAAATAATTAGAAATGGAAAGCTGGCCCAACCAATCCTTCCTCCTTAGCAGATTGTGGCAACAGGCGGTTACAGACTTGGGAGTGGGGACTCCGGCGACAATAGAAATAGCAGCGTAACAGGAGCGCCGACGACAGTTTCGGTTGAGATGACGAAATCGGGGCGAGATTCAGCAAAATAGAAACGAAAAAAATAAATAAAAAGAAAAGGAAAACAGAGATTCAGCAAAACAGTTTCGGTTGGGAGTGGGGAATCGTTCGACGCTTTTAGCCGGCAACCCACAGCGCCCGCCGGTCTCAAAAAATAAGAAAAAGAAAAGGAATATATATATATATATATAAGAGAAATTATAAAGAAGAACACGTACGTACTTGTAGATCGGTGAGAGAAGGCTGTGTATAACAGCTACGAGAGAAGAACAGGCGCCGAAGATCGGCGTCCTTCAGCGGCGAAGAGGAGCCGCCTACAGCGGCGAGGATGGGTGGCCTTCAGCGGCGAGAAGGGGCGGCCGCCGAGGAGGAGCCGCCTACAGCGGCGAGGAGGGCCTTCAGCGGATGAAGGAAGCTAGGGTTTTATTTTGGAATGAAAATGAAGGAAGGGTTAAGTTAATAAAGAGATTCTAATTAGGCTTCATAGCGGTTTTCAACCGCTGAAGCCCATAGCGGTTCATACACGCTGTAAGGTTTAGTCTTTATAGCGGTTTTAAACCGCTTTTCCATATTTTTTTATTTTTTTTTAATATTTTTTTTATTAAAGCGATTTTTAACCGCTATATAGGCATATTATAATTTTTATTTTTTAATTTTTGTATATGCTTAGAGAGCTCATTTGTCAATGAGCTCCCTAAGTAAAGCTATGCAAGCTGTTAATTGTAGTAGTGAGACATTCTACTTGTATAAATATATGTGGATGACATTATATTTGGCTCCCCAATGAAGTCATCTGTGAAAAGTTCAGTTGATGAAAGTAAAATTTGAGATGCTCATGATGAGTGAGATGAACCTTTTCTTGGGAATTCAAGTTAAACAGTCCTCTGAAGGTATATTCATCAACCAATCCAAGTACACCAGAGAACTTATTCAAAAGTTTGGTTGCAAGTCAAACAAGGTTGTAAGGGTTCCCATGAACACTAGTTGCAAAATGGAACCTAATGAAAATGGAGAGCTTGTGGATCAGACCACCTATAGAGGAATTATTGGGTCTCTACTATATTTAACTGCAAGCATACCTGATATTACTTATGCAATTGGATATCTCAGAGGAACAATCAACTTGGGAATTTGGTACCCTCTAATGATAATTTTGATCTTACATAATACTCAGATGTTGATTATGGTGGCTGCAGAGTTGATACAAAATCAACCACATGAACATGTCAATTTCTTGGAAGTAAGCTCATTTCATGGTTTTCAAAGAAACAGAATTCAGTGGCAACTAGCACCACTGTAGCTAAGTCCATGGCAACAGAAAGTTGTTATGCCCAAATTATTTGGCTAAGACAACAACTAAGGGACTACAATGTTGAAGCAAATGAAGTACACATCTTCTGTTACAACAACATTGTAAGATCCAAAAAAAATTTAGGGTTTGCTTGTGGTATTAATTTCAAATTAATTTAGAAAGTCATACAAGTTGGTATTAAGCAATGCAAGATGACAAGAGGAGTGACAAAATAAGGTCTAGTATTTTAGGAAAAGGTTGCATGGGCTGGGCTTTTGGTCCTTTAAATTATTTTGGATTCTTAGTCTTTAATTTATTTGCAGCTTATAAAATTAAGTCCTTAAGATTGGGATAAATATTAGGCTTTTAAGTCAAGAATGGATTAAGTATTATTTGGGCTTTAGTGTGTGAATTAAATGTTAGTGGACCAAATTTAGAAAAAGATCCGATTAAGTCTTGGAATTTATTTATAAAGTGGCGAAATTTTTATTATTTATGTAGGAGTGATTTTCGAATTTTTATGAGAATTTAGACTTAGGAATTTATTTTATTGTTATGACAATATATCTATGAAAATTAGTAATCTAAGAATTAATGTGGGATATGGTCTTAGGAATTAAATATTGAGGATCATGACTATTAGGAATTAAATAAAGGAGGATTTAAATTAAGAAAATTATAGTACAAGAGATCGAGTTTTTATTTTCACCAATTAATTGAGGATTTTTGAATTATTGATGTCTTACAGACTCGAGGTAAGTAGAATTCATTTACAATTACAATGCATAAACATAGTATTTTGTGAATTATTTATGTTTGAGTGAAAGTATGTGTATTTATGTGGATTATAATATGTGATTGATATTCTGTGATTATGTAGAACGAGTCTTTGAGCATTATATTTGATGAAGAAGAAGTCTGTGAGCTCCATAGTTGACGTGGACTGAATTGGTGCATTCAATAATTTATGAATTGCATGAGATAATATTGATTGCACGACATCATGCATATCATGCATTAACATGAGAACATGTTTTGTAAATTGGTGTGGTTGACCATTGATTATGCACATAATACAAATGGACGACTTGGGAAGGAGCGATTTAGGAAAATCTAGTGACACCGTTTATGTATATTATGATGCATTTATATTTTTAGAGGGAACTTCTGAACGGACAGTGGGTCAAGTTTGGTGATGGACCTTGCTAGGCCGTTGTGGGGTGATCTTTACTGTATGACTTGACGAGAAGATATACTTCTTGGTGGATATGAGGGGCCCTCGATGGGTCACAAGAGGGTGGTCCTCATGTTGGTCATACTTATAGTGGTCAGTTGATTATATACATTTTTATGGAGTTGTGTGCTCATGTCGGTGCATAATAGTGCGTCATGGGGTAAATAAATTGACGATTTCAAATGAGAGTGCATTGTGCATTGTGCATTGTTGGGATTTTTAGATAAACCTCATATCATGCATAATTTCTACTTATTGAGCTTTATAAATCTCACATTATTAATGCATTGTAGGTCAACTTGCTGATTTGTGATGTTGTGATTCTACTGAACAAGATGTGGAGCTATTGACGGTTTTGTGTGGTTGTGTACATAGATGACATGTTGGGTTATACTGTGAATTTTTATTTTAAATCATTTTATAATGTATTGTGTATTATATTATGAGTAATTCTTATCTTGTTTTGAAGTGTTAAAGAAATTGTCTTTCTATTAAACATTGAAAAAAAGTTGCACGCGCGCACAAATCATTTTCTGTAAAAGTATTTTTAATCAGTATTATAATTGATTTGTGTCAGTTGGGATCAAGTCATGATGTATAGTTTCATAGTTTGTTAAAAATAGATTTAAAATTAAAAACTCAAAAATTTATTTTAAATTTTTTGTAATAAATAAAGAGAAAAAACAAATAGAAACACATTTTTTCTTTAAATTGTAAAAATGTGCAAAAAATTTAAAAGTAAACACTCAAAAGCACACTCAAAATGATTGCAAATATTTTAAAAATTACACATTTATCCCTTTTCCTAACTATTTCATAAATTTAAAAAAAAGGGTTTATTACATACAAGTTTATAATTTCACATCCTCTTTAAAACAAGTTCACTCATTTTAACCAATTACAAATAAGTTCATATATGTAGTATATGTTGTAATCGAATAAAGCGATAAGCGTAAAATAAAGAACACATGATTTGATTACCCAGTTCATCACAATGTGACTACGTCTGGGGGCGACCAAGCCAGGAGATAGTAATATGACTGCTGTAAAGTTTGTACAGAGATATGAAAGTGTGTGGAATACAAGGGTATAGAATACATTAAATAGAAGTACCCTAACCCTAACTCTAAGTCCATGGGCTTAAAGCCCACTGGACCATATCTAATATTATGTCCACATATAATATAATATATATTGAATATATTATAACACTCCCCCTTGGACATAATTACAATGAAATGGAAGAATACAAGAGTTACCAAGAGGAGTATTATCAATGATCTTCAGGATCCAATCTTCAGGATTGTTTTGGATTTGATACTCCCCCTGAAGATAACATTCTTCCAAGTCGACGCATCCCAATTCAATGTACGTATTTTTCAAAAGTAGAAGTGGGAAGGGATTTAGTGAACAAATCAGCGAGATTGTCACTTGAGCGTACTTGTTTTATCATGATCTCACCACTCTTCTGGAGTTCGTGAGGATAAAAGAATTTTGGGGAAATATGTTTCGTCAAATTCCATTTAAAGTCCTAGTCCTTGCAATATAAAGGCTAGCAATTCTTGGTCTCTTGATCAATATTTAGTGTTAATCCTGCTAGATGTATTATTGTTTATTCAACACCACCACCATATTTGTTATAGGACCAACACTTCTATTTATAGCCGACGAACATAGCATCTCCACATCCCAATGATCGGTAAGGCATGAAACAAAACTGTCTAATAACTTCTCTCCATTATTTTAACTTCTATGGTAGTGCTCCTTCCATCATGCTGATAGATACAATCGTCCGACGTGTAGATTGTTGTAATCGAATAAAGTGATAAAGCTTAAAATAAGAACATAGGATTTGATTACCCAGTTCATCACAACGTGACTACGTCTGGGGGCGATCAAACCAGGAGATAATAATATGACTGCCGTAAAGTTTGTACATAGATATGAAGTGTGTAAAATACAAGGGTATATAATACATTATATAGACAGTACCCTAACCCTAACCTTAAGTTCATGGGCCTAAAGCCCACTGGACCAAATCTAATATTATGTCCACAAATATATATAATATATACTAAATATATTATAACACTCCCCCTTGGACATAATAACAGTGACATGGAAGAATACAAAAGTTACCAAGAGGAGTATAAACATTGATCTTCAGGATCCAATCTTCAAGATTGTTTTGGATTTGATACTCCACCTGAAGATAACAATCTTCCAAGTCGACGCATCCCGATTCCATGTACATACTTTTCAAAAGTAGAAGTGGGAAGGGATTTAGTGAACAAATCAGTGAGATTGTCACTTGGGCGTACTTGTTATATCATGATCTCACCACTCTTCTGGATTTCGTGAGGATAAAAGAATTTTGGGGAAATATGTTTCGTCAAGTTCCCTTTGACGTAGCCATTGCTCATTTGTGCAATACATGCAGCATTATCTTCATAGATAATTGAGTGGCTTAAGTCATTAGAAGGGATACCACACGAATCGTGAATGTGTTTTATAAGGGATTTCAGCCAAACACATTCTCGTGCAGTTTCGTACAGAGCTATGATCTCTGAGTGATTTGACGATATGGTCACCATAGTTTGTTTGATAGATCTCCATGAAATGACTGTACCACCACAGAGGAAAACATAACCCGTTTGCGATTTCGCATTGTGGGGATCAGATAGATAACCAGCATCAGCATAACCTACAAGTGTTTTGTCTTGGTTTCTTTGATTGAACAGACCAAGATCTTGTGAACCTTGAAGATATCGTAATATATGTTTCACACCATTCCAATGTCTCCTCGTAGGGGAGGCACTGAATCTTGCAAGTAGATTCACTGCAAAGGCAATATCTGGCCTAGTACAGTTTGCAAGATAGAGCAGTGCGCCAATCGCACTAAAATAGGGAACTTCAGGTCCCAATAGCTCTTCGGTATCTTCTTTAGGTCTAAATGGGTCCTTTTCCATATCGAGGGAACAGACAGCCATTGGAGTGCTTAGTGGATGAGATTTATCCATGTGGAATCTCTCCAACACTTTCTTTAGGTAGGCTGATTGGTGTATCAGTATTCCTTCAGAGAAATGCTCGATCTGCAGGCCGAGATAGAACTTGGTTTTACCCAAAGTTTTTATTTCAAATTTAGTTTTTAAGATTGAACTTGCTTCTTCAATCTCTTTCCTTATTCCAATAATGTTTAGATCATCAACGTACACCGAGATGATACAAAAACCATTAAAGGATTTCTTAATGAATACACAAGGAAAAGCCTCGTTATTTACATATTCCTTCTTCAGGAGGAATTTGCTTAGTCAATTATACCACATACGAACTGATTGTTTTAAACCATATAACGAGCATTGCAATTTAATGATGAACATATTGCGATGTTCATTATTCCTCTTCAGGGGAATATTTAATCCATCAAGGATTTTCATATAGATATCAGAATCTAATGATCCGTATAAATATGCGGTGACTATGTCCATCAACTGCATTTCTAAGTTTAGTTTAACTGTCAGGGATATTAAGAAGCTGAATGTTATTGCATCCATAACAGGAGAGTAGGTTTGATCGAAATCAATACCGGGTCTCTGCGAAAACTCTTGAGCCACTAACCTCACTTTGTATCTCACAATTTCATTATTTTCGTTTCGCTTTCATACAAATACCCACTTGTATCCAACATGGACAACATTTTTCGGGGTACGAACGATGGAACCGAACACTTTTTATTTATTCAGCGAGTAAGCTCTGCCTTTATTGCTGCTTCCCATTTCACCCAATCAGAGCGCTTCCGGCACTTGGATATAGTTTTGGGTTCATGATCTAGATCATTATTCGAAATGGTGAAGGCAATTGAGGCTGCAAATGTGTTGTCGACAACAGTTGTGTTTCTATTATAAGTTTCTCTCGTATTTATGAAGTTTGTTGAAACTTCGATATTTACATCAACCAGATCCTCTTCATTTCCCAAAGAGTATCGGTCTAATGATTCCGCAATCCTAGAGTCATTGTTTGCTTGTGCACGTCCGATTCTCGTCTTCAGGACGAATCTCTTCAGGAGATTTTAGGGGTGACATAGTGTGTTTGCTAGCTTTACTCTTACGCGAACTTGGTTCACTTATGTTAATGTTTCCTTTACGCTTATGGCTCATGGGGGGATTAACATTTGACTTCAAAGGGAGTTGTACCCTTTAAGGCGCATTTACTACAGGTATATGCGACTTAGTCACGCCTTTATGATCGGTGAATGCATCTGGCAGATTATTTGCTAAGTATTGCAAATTTATTATCTTTTGAACTTCAAGTTCAGTTTGATTTGTGCGTGGGTCTAAGAACTGAAGATCTGTTACTTTCCAAGTAATTTCACGATATTTATTTAGTGTGGTATTTTTGTCTCCCCCTAATGCCGGAAATAGATCTTCATCGAATGTGCAGTCAGCGAAATGGGCCGTAAACTGATCCCCAGTTAAAGGTTCAAGATATTTAAGTATGGTGGGAGATACAAAACCGATGTAAATACCGAGTTTCCTTTGTGGGCCCATAGTGGTTCGCTTAGGTGGTGGTATTGGAACATACACTGCATAACCGAATGTACGCAGATGGAAAATGTTAGGTTCATTTTCACGCACGAGTTGTAGAGGGGAATATTCATGATATGCATTTGGTCGGATTTGGATTAGTGATGATGCATGTAAGATTGCATGCCCCCAACATGAAACAGGTGAGTTTGATTTTTGTAGTAGCGGTCTAGCGATTAATTTGAGACGTTTATTTAATGATTCAGCTAGACAATTTTGAGTATGAACATGAGGGACCAAATGCTCCAATTTGATTCCCAGTGCCATGCAATAATCATCGAATGCCTTAGAGGTGAATTCACCGGCATTATCCATGCGAATGGATTTAATGGGATGATCTGGGAATTGAGATCTCAACAGGATAATCTGGGCAATAAGCTTTGCAAAAGCAGTATTACGGGTGGATAGCATGGCTACATAAGTCCACCGAGTGGAGGCATCTATTAGGACCATAAAGTACTGGAATGGTCCGGATGCTGGGTGTATCGGTCCACAAATATCTCTTTGAATCCGCTCAAGGAATTTAGGAGATTCAGTTCTTACTTTACTACTAGAAGGACGAATTATTAGTTTGCCCATTGTGCAAGCATCACATATGTATTCATTTACAGAAGGGATTCTGTTGTGTGTTATGTTATCACCAGATGAATTACATAGAATCTGACGCATCATGGTTTGTCCGGGATATCCTAACCGCTCATGTCATAGTTTGAAAGAATTTGGATCATTAAATTTTAGATTAAGGGCTATATGAAGATTTAAGGGTCTGATGTATGTGTAATACAAGTCAGACGAGAACGAAGGAAGTTTTTCGACAATCTAAATAGTGAGTTATTAACAGATATTCACTAATGTCCTCAGTGTTCGTCTCAATATGATAGTCATTCTCTTGAATGTCTTTAAAGCTGAGGAGGGTACGCTTTGATTGTGGAAACAATAAAGTATTTTCGATTATTAATTTAGTACCCATAGGGAGGATTATCGACGCTCTTCCGGAGCCAACAATTTGAATATCATCATCGGAAATTGTAGTGACACTTCCTTTATTTTCAGTTAATGTTTGGAAAAATTATTTATCTTTCAAGATAGTATGTGTAGTAGCACTATCTACTAAACACAAAACATTCATCTCCATAAGCACACAGTTGTACGTTTCAATATGAGGAATGCTAAGGAGAGCCAAGATTACAGACGCTGATTGATCAGCCGCACAAGGGGCCACTTAGGTCCTACTATATCAAATACGTATTAAATTTTGTAGACAATAGTGATCGACAATGGGTTGACTGAAAAAATAAAGCATCGATAAGCATTTAATAGTATCAAAATGTATCATGCAACATATTCAAATAAAAGCCAATCAAACATGCTGGACAACCCAAAAACAAATAGTAGCAAAAAAGTCTAATCAAGAAAGTAAGTAAACAGTAGATTGGGTCGATCACTCATTGTCTCCAAAGGCGTCTACAGTCATTGTATCACCCAAGAGGTCATCTTTCTCCATGTCAAAGCCTGCTCCGGGCAGGTCGGTATGGTGTGATTCACCTTGAGGAGCCTTCCCCTTTTTGTCTTTTAGCATACGTTGATATAGCTCCACTAATATGTTTTGGAGTACGACACGCGCGAGACCAATGGTCGTTGCATCCACACTTGTGACAGAGTTACTTATTCTGTGCACGCGAGCTCGATGGTTGATCTTGAGGTGTTTTCTTGTCAGTTGCACTATGTTGTGCATTGTTGCGACCTCGACCTCGTCCCCTACCACGGCCTCGACTGTGGGTCAATCCGTGGCCCCCACTCGCCTCATTTCCCTTTCCACGTTTGCGGCCTCTAGAGTTCTTCCGTGTAGCATGTGCTTCAGGCACAACTTGTGAGTCAACCGGTCTAGTATTGTGATTTTTCATCAACAATTGGTTGTGCATTTCTGCAACTAGAAGTGCAGAAATGAGCTCGGAGTGAGTTTGATACTCTTTGGCCCTGTACTGCTGCTGGAGTACAAGATTACTCCCGTGGAAAGTAGAAAGAGTTTTTCAATTAACTATTCATCAGTTATTGTTTCTTTGCACAGCCTAAGGTGAGAAACAATGCGATGTAGGGCAGAGTTGTACTCCGTTACAGATTTAAATTCTTGAAAATGGAGTGTTAGCCATTCATATCTGGCTTCGGGGAGGATCACATTGTGTTGTTGTTGGAATCGATCCTACAGGGATTTCCACAATATCGATGGATCTTTTTCAGTGAGGTATTCATTCTTAAGATCTTTGTGAAGATGATGTCTTAAGAAGATTAGAGCTTGTGCGTTTTGGGCAGGAGTGCTTTTCCACCCTTGTGTGGTGGTGTCAGAAAGATCTTTTGAAGCTAAATGGATTTCAACGTCTAGAGGCAAAAAAAAAAATAGTTGTGGCCAACTAGTGCCAACTCATCAAATTCACGTTTAGTGATGTTTGACATGTTATTGTTACAAAGAAAAAATTAATAAAATATAGTCTTATTATAGATTTGTAGCAATTAAATAATTAAGGCTCAAGATAAAATGCTAAGAAAAAATTAAAAATTAATTATAGGGGGTATAAATATTTTTGGGTGTATAACATTCATGAGACATTTATTAATGGGACTTCGGGCCCAAAAATAATTATTGGATGAGGCCTAAAAAAAACTAATAATTTGGACTTCATAATATTATTATTATGAATTTTATTAATGGGACTTCGGGCCCAAAAATAATTATTAGGGTCAAAATTAATTAGGACCAACTTAAATAAAATGCTCAATCAATTAAAAAAAAAATTGGCCCAAGTCAATATTTTATATATTTTTTTTGTTATATGAAGGGCTCGGCCCATTCAAGGTTATAATAAGGGAGGCCCAAAATCCAGGGTCCAAGAAAAATATAAGAGGCCCGTATATAAAAAAACAAGCCCAATTGTAGTTAAAAGGAGGCCCAATTTTCATTAAGGGCTCAACTAAAATGAGGGTTTCCATTAGAGAGATTCGGTCAAGGTTTGCAAAGATACAGGCCGATATTTTCGGGTTCGTGGGCGTTTCGCGTTCGCGAGAAAATCGCAACCATGAAGGGCCACGATGTCGTCGATCGGCGAACGCCGTCATGCGTCCTGCGCCGTCGCGACAGGCGATCAGCGCCGTCGTCATACCTGGTCACCGTTTAGCACCGCGAGGAGGCATCGCTCGTCGCCGTCATGAAGGGCAAACGCCTCCGCTTCAGGGGCGGAGGTGCGTCGCGTTTTTCCGGCGTCCGGCGTCGTCTCGCGGGTGTTGTTCGCACGGCTGGAGATCGCGCAGGGGCGTGCCGCCGTGGGCGTGAGCAGCCGCCGCCGCGGGAGCGAGCATTTGGTGCCGCGTTGCCGTCGCGCAGGTCCGGCGACGTTTCGCCGCGCGGTCTGCCGCCGTCTCGCGTTCGCCGTTCATGGCGCCGCGTGAGTCCGCTTCAGGGGACTTGACGGTATGTTTTCCGATTTGGGGTTTCAGAAAAAGACGATTGTTTGCAGATTGTTTCAGTTCATGGCCCAGATTTTGTAAATGAAAGAACGATTTAGGTTTTCTGAAAGACAAAATTGGTTTTTCTCTGTTTTCGAAAAACAAGAAACAAGTTTTCTGAAAAAAAGAAGATGTTTTTCGAAAAATGTTTCGATGAAAAAAGAATATTGGGTTTGTGCGTTTATGAAAAAACGATTTTTGGAAAAATCGAGAATCTGATTTGATTTCATAGCAGAAGGTTTTCGAAAATTGATTTGGTTTACAGAATTTCAGCAAAAAGGGAAAGTTCTGGGTTTCAGTCAATGATCTCGATCGGAGACGATCGAGTTTTTAGGATCCTTGTTTTGTTATGCAGATTATAAACACATAGTAATAGGTACAGAGAACAGCAAGAAAACAGAAGGATCGAATCATATAACATATAAACATTGATGTATATTAAGGTCCTGTACAGCATATAATACCATACATGTATGTGCAGAACTAATACATATGAAGAACATAAATCATATACAATCAGACATATAATCGGTGTAATCGTGAATGCAAAAATCGATCAGATAATTACATAATCCGAATCAAAACATATTAGGCATATATGCAGGATTCCTAATTCATGGATTTACTAAAAAATCGGATTAATTTTAACCACGAAACTTATGGTTTCAGCAATTTATTAAAATTAATCCTGATTCCAATTTGTTCCAGAAACAGCTTGAGCAATCTTCTCGTGAATCCTATTTCTCGTAGAGACTCGTGCTGATAAGAACACATGATTTGATTACCCAGTTCGTCACAACGTGACTACGTCTGGGGGCAACCAAGCCAGGAGATAGTAATATGACTGCCGTAAAGTTTGTACAGAGATATGAAAGTGTGTGAAATACAAGGGTATATAATACATTAAATAGAAGTAATCTAACCCTAACTCTAAGTCCATAGGCCTAAATTCCACTGAACAATATCTAATATTATGTCCACATATAATATAATATATACCGAATATATTATAATAGTATATATATACATATGTATCTCTCCAACTCACATTTTATCCCTGTAATTCAAAACTCAAAATAACCCACTCCTCTCTCTCTCTCTCTCTCTCTTTCTCTCACATCCGAAGCGAACGGCGAGGAGGCTCAGGAGGCTGAGACGATGGCGATGAGGCACAGGGTGCTGAGGCGAAGGACGATGCGCCAAGGGCGGATGGGCGACGGCAACAGTGCACCGTTGGTGTGGGCGGTGGCGTCGGACGGCGACAGTGTGCCGTGGATGTGGCGGTGGCGTCTTCAAGCGTTAGGTTTCTCAAATCGGAGGCGATAAACTTCGATTTCCGCGGTTTGGTATGGAGGTGCTCGGCGGGGGGAGAAAGAGGGGAAACGGACGGCGGCGTGTGGATTTCAGACAGGGCAATGGTGGATTTTCTCGACGACATCGATAACTTCTCTCTTCAGCGTCAATAAGGCACGAAATTAGGTACGACGGTGGCTAGGGTTTATTTTTCTATTTATTTTTTCATTTTCGGTACGATTTTTGTGGGCGTTGGATTCGTTTGAACGTTTTTTGTTTCATTGCCGCAGGTGTTGGTTGAACGACGACTGCAGGTGTTGAAGGCTATCACAGGCGCGACTGCTGCTGAATGTTTAATTAGTTGCAATGTTAGGTTCAACAATTTTAACTTTTTATTTGGGCTCTATATTTTATAGAGAATGACGATGGATTACAGAAAATGGTAGTGGCTTGTGGCCTGGAGAAGAAGGCACATTAGTAAAAGTTGTATTTGTGTTAGATTGGTTAGGGCTATGTATTTTTGGTGTAATTGTGATCATGTCTTGGGTTAATTGTTATTGTGCAAAGTGTATATTTCGTCTGTGCAAAGTATATATTTCGTTTGTGCAAAGATTATTTAACAATTGTGCAAAGTATATTTTCACTTCTGTGCAAATTAATTTGAATTCAAAATGAATATGTTTCAAAACTATAAATTAATAACTTGTGCAAACTAATTTGACTTGTTGTGCAAATTAATTTTGATTTATTGTGCAAATTAATTTTATTTTTGTTGTACAAAATATTGTGCAAACGATTTCGTCTATTGTGTAAATATCTTTTTGCTTGTTGTGCAAAACGTATTCTGCTTGTTGTGCAAAGTAATTTTCCCGTGTGTGCAAAAATTGAAATGTAAACTTATTTGTAAAATTGATTTTTTTGATGAACTTAGTTTAAAGCCTCCCTTATAAAATGCACCATGTCGTAAGTTTCCCAAATAAAAAGAATTGATAAAATTAAACATCCATTCAATGGAGGAAAAACTTTCCATGCCACCTCAAAATAAATACACTTCACTTTTTCCAATGAAGACATTTTCCTCCTGCGACCGCTAATATATATTATATATATATTATATATATATCATTTTATAGTGTAATATTAATTTATGTATATATAATAATATCACTGAAGGAATATTATAATATTAATGACTGAATGTAATGGTAATTTCATACCAACATTTAGAAAAATTACACCAACACAAACCTTGTTAACATATACAGCTATTCTCACGGATTGGTATATTATTGATTCTAATTCAAATTGGAATTTCGTCAATCACTCAGAAAGTGTAAATGAGAGAGAACGAAACGACGGAAAATAAATAATGAAGTGAGCAAATGAACAGCTGCTCTTATTTGATTGAATCCCTAATGACTCTGAGCAGATTCTGTGTTTCGCTGTAAACACATTCCCTGTCAAAAAGAGCGGACACAACAGCAACTCCTTTGAGATTGGGGACACCCAACTCCATAACAGATTTAACATTGGAAATGCCAATTCCTCCGATGGCAACCACCGGCAACTTGGAAGCCTCACACACACTTCTTAGCCCTTCCAACCCCACCCTCACATTGTTTTCTTTCGTATTCGTTGGATACACGCCCCCGCAGCCAATGTAATCGGCCCCATCCCTCCATGCTTTTTCAGCATGCTCTGGTGTTTTGCACGAAACACCGATGATTTTATCGGGCCCCAGAATATCCCGAGCAACACGGGCAGGCATGTCCGATTGCCCAATATGAACTCCATCAGCATCACATGCAATGGCAACGTCGATTCTGTCATTAATCAGCAAATGCACACCATGGTGGCGGCATATTTGTAGACATTTTTTGGCTGCTTCGAGAAAATCCCCCGTGTCTGTATCCTTTTCTCTACAATTACAAAGGTTGCATAAGCATTATAACAGGCTTCCAAGCAAGACTTTTTAAAATGCAAAAATTAGATTAATAGCGAAAGCAAACAAACTGAGCTTTAAGTTCTAACTAATTGGGGTGGGCTACAGAATCAAATAAAATATATTTATATGTGGGCAATAATAAAAGCGAGTTATTAAAACTAATTCTCAATATATTTTTACTTTTTAGTTAATGTTTAAATATTTTTAACCAATCGAATAATAAAAAATAAAAAAATTGCCTAGCCAGTTAACTGCCTAGACCCGTCTAGGCGGCGCCTAATCATCAAAAATGCCTAGAGAACCGATTTTGCAGAAATTGAGCTGGCCGGTGGCCGCCGTGCCTAAGAGGTCGCCTAGGCCAAATTCTACACCACTGTTAAAACCTTTAATGTGATATTGCAAATGTGAGACGTTCAAAAGTCAAAACTGAACTTTTCCATGTTAAACAATATTCATAACCAATTAAATCATGCTTGGATGCAAGCCAATATTTGTTCAATGCGGCCTATAAACTAAACGACTGAATGTCTTATAAAGTCAAGATTCTTTCTCAGGGAGATAAAAGCACTACTGAATATTAGTGTAGAACAAAAATATCTTTATATATAAAAACAGGAAAGTGCATGCCTTACACATTTCCCGCCCAAAATTTTGGGGCACGTTTTGGTTTATATACACAGATAAGTTTCCTGAAAAAATAATGATTCTGAAACCATTATTTACTTATCTCCCATTAAGTAATAAAATAATTGTTCACCCATGTGTGCTGGATGTGAGGATATAGAATAATACATTGGTATATTCAATTCAAAATGCACAGTTTTAGGATTATTAGAATTTGATTATTATTTAAAAATTTACCATGAAAATCGAGATAGAATAAAATAACTATTTCATGTGTAATTTATTTATTTATTTAAGAAATTGATCATCCAAACTCAAAGAACTAATTTTAAAATTAAATAACTTAAAAAACTAAAATTAAAAAACTTAAAAAAATAAGTTAATTTATCTCATACTTATATCAGGATAACTTAGTCTTTTTATGTATGTCTATTGTTATCTCTAAAGCTATGATGTATGTTTAGAGATTTTTGGGTTATGAATAGTAGAACTCATCATATTTACGTATAAATCTCTTTAAAATATTAATAGATTAGAGATCCAAAATATAAATGTCATAGTATTATATAGAATGAAACTCATTTTAAAATACATACAAAATCTTATTTTATTTTAATATAAGAAAATTAAACAAACCGAGCATCGCTCGGGTAATATACTAGTAGACTAGAAAAGGGCATAAGCGCATCCAGAACATACCTCAGCTGGATTATAGTAGCACCTCCTTCTATGGCAGCTTTCACAGCATCACTAATGGAACGACCCCATTTTTTGTTCATCCTTGAGTCTGTTACAGCATATAAGAGAAGACTGCTTGGATCAAATGGCTGATGCGCACATAGATTCTGAGTAACACTTTTAAGCTTCATTAAGTGGTCAAAGGGTCCTTGATGTCCGCCTCCAATTAGAATGTCCTTACTATAATCCAGGGCAGATTCAACATATCGCTTAGCTATCTGAATAGTAGAATGCATCAGTAAACAAGAAACAGTATGTACTTGACAAATAGGAAAGTAGTGCAAAACCTGGCAGTAACCAAAAGTCATATGCTGAACTAGCCTAGGCAAACCTCCGCACCCAACATGATATACCATTTATTGTTCTTTATCGGTGAAGTTGTGCCATAATAGAGGAAAAGAAGAGAAAGTGATGGCATACAAACTCGCTCTCTGTGCATATGCTCACTTGGAATGTGCATATCCAAGGTGTTTAACAAGTAGCTAATCAAAATATTGGACTTATACTCACTCACGGGATATTCCTTTTCTAAAAAAACCAAGAAAAAGATAATGATAAACTATAGTCGTAAAAGCTGAAATTCGGTATACGAGAAGCATCTAGTTCTTTCATAAAAAAAAGACTTAACAGTGACTAGTTCTTGGCATTTAGTCATCTTACACGTACATGTGTTTGCTACTGATTACAAGGATGCTTATTATAGAACAAATGATAGATAGCCAAATGAAAATCCAATTCCAGGTCGATGTAGGGGGCAAGGAGATGAGAGTGCTGCGAATTTTTTATTTTTTATTTTGAACATAATGCATATACCCCATAAACAGATGCTTATTATAGAACAAACAGATGATCAATCACCTTAATAGCAGAGGGCACTGAAGAACCCTTAGCTAGCTCAGCAGCTATTGATGACGCTAAAGTACAGCCTGTTCCATGAGTATTAGATGTTTTTATCCGGCTCGAGCGGAATTCAAAGAAATCCTTACCTAGATAGTCAAATTATATGATTCTATGAGCTTCAATACACTAAGTGAACTGAGAATCATTGGCTCACCACTGCAGAAGATGTACAAAGCATACCATCAAACAGAACATCAACTGCATCAGATGATGCGGGAAGGTCACCTCCTTTCACAAGAACATTTCTGAAATGAACAAAAGTAGTAAAATTTAAAGGACAGCTAGAACAGTCACATCATTAAATTGTGTGTGATAATCAAAAGCCTGCATGCCAAACGAACTCCTGTATCAAAATTAGGGTGTGGCTATTAACATCCACCGACCACCGAATTGCTTTATACACCCCATATGTACAATATCTTTTAGCTACTTGTAACATCAAACATAGCTATAAAGTGGGTTTATTCAGAAATTCAGTGATTGTTAATGACCGCAGCTAAATTCAATATGAGCATTTCACTAGTATAAATTCTAGTTTAACAAGATCAAATGTGAGGCTGGAGCTGATTAGGCCCAGCATCAAGTAAATCCAATAAACTTCTACAAAAGGTTTTCAGATTCCATAAACCAGTTAATTGAGGCTTGTGATTACTGATTCATTAGAAAGAATAAAGTTTACATTAACTCTTTAAGAATGATATGTTCAGAGGATACAAGAAATTATAAGTAGTTAAATATTGAAAGCACAGAAAGTCTGTCACATAAGATTGTCCAACTTCAAATAGTTTTTGTTTCTTGATTTTGCTTTGGTTTCCAACTTCAGTTGGTGCAACCAGAAGCCTACATCTTTTCTCCTCCAAATTAACAAACTGCTTCTTTTTTTTTCCTGATACTAATGATGTCAGGCCAACCAAGAGTTAACATAAGCAAAACATCATGTATTTATTATTTAAAAATCATAAGTTTTTCCTAGTGCTTACCGAGGGCCAA
The DNA here is from genome assembly GCA_026898435.1 of Prunella vulgaris. Lineage (NCBI taxonomy): Eukaryota > Viridiplantae > Streptophyta > Magnoliopsida > Lamiales > Lamiaceae > Prunella > Prunella vulgaris. The sequence continues at coordinate 28,573 of JAPKLY010000583.1, forward strand.
TATCATGTATAAGTTTTGCAGCAGATCGCATGTCAGCAACTGTTTCAAGTGGTACTCCACCAAGTAAAGCAGATGCTTCTCTTAAATTAGGAGTTACTACATCAGCCAGAGGAAGAAGCTCATCCCTGTACACGGAAATGATAAGTCTAAGATAAAAAATAAGGTAATAACAAAATTATTCAGAAAGGTAATTCCCCTATCAAAATTTCACAAACAAGCTATATTGCTTGAACTAAAAGCTTAAGCTCTCCGCAATTCTTCCAATATGCAAATTATTCCAGAAAAATCAGGAGGAAAAACTTTGGATGTGAACTTGACATGACTACTGTAACAGGAAAAAATTAAGGTTTTGAAAAATCATGTACCATATTTGCTATATTGTGGTTTCACAATACATTATTCTTCACATATATAATCGTAAGTCTTCTACACTTTAATAAAAGAACCTCATTTACGTAAACAGGGAGATTACTGGTTTAATGTGTCTGCTATCAATTCACTACAGAAATGATAATGGCTTATTAGCAGAATCTACTGAGGTCACTAATCAAAATTTAGAAAATAATATTGCTTATCAGGTAATATTGGTTGGTTATTGTAACTACGAGCAGTAACACTCTTGAATAGGGTCAGCCAAACCCTGATTCCTCCCTAATCGAATCAGTGAATTGACATGGACCAAACACAAGGACATTGTTTTCAGTCAGCTACTATCAGTTTGTTGTTGCAACTGCATCTTGCCAATCGGCAGCTGTTCTTGTCCTAAGAGTGTAATAAGCTTAATAATTTGAACAACATTTATCGAACGAGGACTTATTGGCATGAACATACCTAAGGCTAGCCAAAATTAGAGGTGGTGCCAGTATATCACCACTTGTAGATACCATAACAGGATCAACCACCAAAGCTTCCTTGATAAAATTCATGTGGTCATCAGAGAACAACTACAATCAGAATCAGTTTAGAGAAGTGACAGTGACTGACTAAGAAACACCATTACCACATACCTCTAACTTGGAATTGCTTGAGGCTCTGACACAAGACCTTGACTATGCCAGGTGAAGGAAGCATACCTGTTTTGACCTGTCATTTCCACCAAGAATATCATCACTTAATATTAGGATTAATGTTGTAGAAGGAAAAATGAATACCCCACTAAAATTATGTGCTGAAGAACTTACAACATCAGGATGCATATCAGATAGCACTGACTTCAGTTGTTCTCTAATGAAATCCTCTGCTACTACATTCACTCCCTATAACATCAATAACCACACTAACTCAGACGACATTAATTTAAAAGTTGATTATGTCCCAACTTAGTTAAAAGGATTCACTCAATCTTCAAATGTACAAAAACATGGATCAGGAAGAACAAAAGAAAAAGAATATACCAAACCAGCAACAGAAACAGAGAATAATTAAACCGAAAGGGATGCATCTACAGTTGCTTCAATGGAATGTATTACGCGACCTGAACTCCGACAGTGTTCTGAGCAGTGACGGCAGTGATTACAGTGGAACAGTAAACCCCACGCGCAGAGCAGGCTTTCAAGTCGGCTTGGATGCCGGCACCAGCGCCGGAATCGGAACCAGCCACAGTTAGCACGTGAGGAACTCGGAGTTTAGCCGAGTGCTTGGGTACTTGTTCTTGCAGCATTGCTCGCAAATTGGGAATCCTAGGTATACGAAACCCTGGCGAAAGGGAATGGCGAAATTGAGGATGAGAAAGAGCGGCAGAGTGTAGTTGTTGATACGAGTCAAGCCCCATCAAACACACTGTGGAATGCTGAAGCTGTGCGGACTGGTATGGTAGACTCTAATCTATTGAGTAGCATTAGACGAGATTTTTGCTGACGGTAACACCATAAAATACTTACTTTAGCTTGTGTTTGTTTTTTATGTGGAGGTGGATTGTTCAATTTAGATTGGAAAAAAAAAAGGATTTGATAAATTCTATAAATAATAAATTTGTATTTTGTTTGAATTTGATGTAATAGAGGTGGAGAGAACATTATGTTAAATTAATATATATATATATATATATATTTTTTGATGATGATGTATTATTTTATTATTGATGATTGAATGAATGATTGCATGTATAAATAATTTAAGAAAAAGAAATAAATTTGCTGTTGATAATTTTTTAGATAATTTAAATTAATAATAAATAATATAAAGAATGTGTATATATATAATAAATTTTGTTTATATATAATAAATAAATAATTTGATAATAAATTGTGTATATATAATAAAAAAAATTAATATCAAATCGTAAATAATTACTAATAGTAGAGGTCTTGTTATACTCCAAAATAATGCTCTCTCCTAGGGGTGTTCAAAAAATCGTAACCGGCGGTTTGGACCGTGGAACCGAACCGTAACCGGTATATAGACGGGCCGTTTCGGTTCAAGTTTCAAAGAACCGCCGAACCGGCGGTTACGGTTCAAATTTAACTTGTGGTTCCGGTTCAAATTTATAATTTCCTAATTAGTTTGTAAATTGTAGTGTTAGTAACTTAGTATAGTACTATTACTATAATTGTTAGTTGTTACTTGTTTATTGTAATTTATAAATTATAATGTTAAGTGCGAGAATTCTATCAATAAAATTTAATTTCTATTCAATTTGTACTTGTATAGTTGTGTTATTATGTAAATTTTATATTTTGTAAGTTGATAAATTTTAAATTTAATCAAAAGAATTACAACTATTTAAATTTATTGATCAATAATCATATTTAGCATTAATTATAATTAAATTAAAATATGTAAAAAAAATAAAAAAAAACTGAAAAACCGTAAAATCGGCGGTTCGAATCGGAACCTTAACCGCCTAACCGCCGGTTTGGTTACGGTTCCATTTTTCGGAAAATCGTAACCGGCGGTTCGAACCGTTTGAACACTCCTACTCCATCCGTCCCAAATCTTTTTTCTAAGGGTATGTTTGTTTTGGAACTAGCTCGGATGGACGTAGGACTCTGCGATCACGCTCCACACGAGTTTGGGATTTAACATCCGGATTTCACATCCCAAACTCAATTCACACCTAAAAATACCTATTAAATCTATTATTACTCTTTCCAACACAACACTCATAAAATACATATTATACTATTATTATACCTATAAAATCAATCATTATCACACTTTGATTTGACATAAAGTAACATCCTACCATATTAAAATCTCAAAACAAACACACACTTTTACTATTCATCAAGGTTTTCACATCTCAGGATTTCAAAGTCATGACATGCTACGACCCCCTAAATCCCAAAACAAACATACCCTAAAAGACTTGGGCATACATATTAAGAAATGTAATAAAATATTGACTTGTATTATTTTATTTGGTAAAAATGTGAGAATTAACATTTTGATTAAAGTTAATGATCCCCACCTTTTTAGATAATCTGGAGGGAAATTTGGAATCAGCTTAAACTTACATATATATGCATATAAACATAATTTCATCCAAAGTTAATCAAAATTAAAATTACAAGAGGCATTACAAAATAGGAGTACAATCTATACCTAAATTTACAGAATTTAAATTGCAAATACAAAGACTACAATATTTAAATTTGCAATAGCATTTAATTACAAATTTTACATTCCCATTAAATGAAATATCTAATCAAAACCTGCAGAGATTCCCCCCATCTACTAATTTCCCCCCAAAAATACATTTTCTTCTAATTTCCCTTCATTCCCAACACAATAAATACCCCCACCTGCATTCATAAAGACAAGAGTTAGCATTTAAGATAAAATCTAAAGAGTCATAAAGGAAAACAAAAAATCGAATCTTACCACAAATGAGAGAAATCATTTGACACAGTTTTTACTTGCCAACAGCAGCAATGATGTTGTTCACCATGGAAAAATGACAGAGGCAGCAAAAATATTTGGGGTATCAACAAGAACAGTCCATACAGTTTGAACAACAACAAAAAAATCAGCTTTGTGAAGGTAAGTCAATCATATTTACTAACAATATGAAGGGTATACCATACAAAAAGTTTGTGCAACTTGGTAAAGAGATAATGAAGAATATAGCATAGAGAAAAAGATCAACCATAAGAAGACTAGCTAGGGAGCTAGGTGTGCGCAAAAGTCAAGTTGGTAGATGGGTGAAATGCTATTAAGCCTCAACTAACTAATCTCAACAAGGTACAAAGAGTTAATTTTTGTTTGAATTCATTGGTTATTGATGAATTTGATCGATGACCCTTTGAGCAGCTAGTAGGGCCCCACTGGCGTAATGCATGGCGAGCCGGGCAGTATCTGCCGGTTTTTATTTCTCAATAATTTCCAACTGGGATTGAGACCAGTATTTTTGGCACCTCCTTGAGGGTACGGCGAGCTAACCAAGTTGGCAGATCGCGTAAGGTCGCAAGAGGTTTGGACTGGGCGGCGTTGTACAAAATGTCACTTCTCTCGGGGTACATAGCGGACGTGTACCTACAAACAAACAATCAACACTTAGAAAATTTTTCAAAAAGAAAAGTTAACCTACTACAACAACTTGACCCCGAGCGGGCGGGATCCCATCCTAGCAACGTGTCATCCACCACCCGGACACCGTAAGGTGATGGTGGCAGAGGAGGAGTCTGGTGGAAGGTGGGGAAATAGAGCGAACTGAGTCTCATTGTCCAGAGCTAGAGGCAGCTCGCCCAGTTCGCTTGGAGTCCAAGTCAAGGCCAACTATCCTCATCCTCTTGCGAGCTCGAGCGTCCTCCTTGCTAACATAAGTCCCATCCCCCCGATGAAGGTGACCTCCACCTGGTAAAGATGGAGGAGTGGGAGCTCGCTCAGTGCCCTTTTGGGCAGTGTCCTTAGTGGTCGGAGCCTTGATCGGCGTTTTGGCGAGGATCTTTTTCGGAACTACCCCCGGTGCTGAGCTCCCAGCTTTTCCCTTCACTGGAGGAGCGGTCTGACTCTTCTTTTGAGCCGCCAGGACGGCGGACGGCAGACGGTGGACCCTTCTTGTCGGGACGATTTGGAGCCACCCTAAGCTTGTTGGCAAGTGTATAGTAAGAGGGGTGAATGGCGATCGTCACGTCTTGAGCTGCATATCAAAGATAAAGTGTTAGTTAATAAAGTAAGAACTACACAACAAAGATGGGATATTGACGAACTACGGGCGAACTGTAGTACCAAGTAGCTCCGGAGCTCGCACGGCGAGGTGGTGAGGGAATGTGATTATAAGGGCAGCTCGCCTACAGTGCACCTTGCTTAGGTGGTCCACTCCTCTGTCTTTGTAATTTCGCCACAGCAAACGGCGTAGACGTAATCAAATATCTTGGAGATCTGTGAGTTTGAGTGGCCCCACTTCTGGTGCTTCTGATCTGCAAAAAAGAGTTAATTAGATTAGTATCTTAATTAACACACCCACACCGAAATGATCCACATACTGCTAGCATCCCCATATTCTTCGGGGTATAAGATTCGCCCCTCCTGCCCAGTATAGTTTGTGGAAGTTCGCCAGTCCCCTCCAATGAAGAAGAACTGCTCCTTCCAATCACGGACTTTATTGGGCAAACTTTCCAAAAATTTCTCGTCGGGCCGAGCCTTCAGATAATAGTATCCATTACCCTGGGTATTATACTTTGTAAGGCTGAGGACACTATTAATCTCGGCAGTAGTGAGTCAATTCTTGTACCCTTCGAGGCTGAAGATCTTCAAAATAGCCAGCATACTACTCCTACCATTAGGAGTAATTTGGGTAATTGCCAAGTTCATATCCAGGAGGTATCGCCCGATTATTGGATGCAAGGGTAAGGTGAGTCCGGCCTCCAGTGTATGGATATTGATTTTTGTGAGTCCGACCGGGGGCAAGTCAGCTCGCTACTTCGGACCAGGCGCGTACATGTGGATGTCTAAGGGGATACAGTACGTCTTGCGGAAGTTCGAAAGCATGTCCACTGTGATCACACTTTAGATCTTATTTGCTTTGAAGTCGGTAGCCACGTCTACCTCCCTTATAGCTCGCTCAGGCGTAGGGAAGCTTGCCCCGTACCTCGTGGTGTATTCATCCCAGTCTAATTCGTGCTCTACGACAGTGGGAATATTGTGTTCCGGGACTTGAGGCATTGGGAAGTTGATGGACTGGAGGTAAGCCATAGTAATTTCCTCATCGGATTCCTCCTCAAGCTCGCGCACTAGCTCGCCTGAGAGGCCACCAGACTCGGCGACCTCCCCACCACTACCCTGAGCTAGTTCGCCCTCTAGCTCGTGAACTAGCTCGCCAGAAATCCCTCCAAAATTCATTGCCCTCTCTTTCGAGTCGCTACGGACTTCGCCCAATAGCTCACCCGACATATGATGAGCTACTGAGGTCGCCTCGGAACTTGAGTCAATCATTACTGGGGTCAGTTGTGGAATCGCATCATCATCATCAGCCACATGTCTCTTACCAGGGTTTTGATTTGAAATGGTACGGCTCGAAGATGAGGATCGAGAAGACATGATTTTTTGAGTGAGGGAGTTCGAAATTCCGGTGACCGGGAAATTAAAGAAAATGACCAAAAATATGGAGGATAGCCGGAATGTATGGAAACTAATTGAGAAATTCTTAAAATCGGACCAAAAGACCATAAATGAAAGAAGAAATAAAAGAAAAAGAAGATTGATATTACTACCTTGAAGAAATGGATGAAATCCGACAATGTTGAAGGAGAATAACTGGAAATCGCTTGAAATTGCTCTGGAAAATCTGATAGTGTGAATGACTAATGTCTTATCTATTTATAGGGAGAAGACGATGCTTTGGGGATTTCTAAAGAACTCAGGGACTAAGTTGCAAAAATTTGAAAGTTTTGCAATTATTGGCACGCGTTTTAAGGCATGAAAAGGCGTGGTGACGCCTCGAATTCCGTGTCACATCTGTCAAACCGCCGCCAGGTGAGTAATTCGCCATGAAGCTCGGCAACACTTGGAATGTAGTTCGCCATCACTAGAGCTCGCCCAAAGAGGCAAAACAACTCGCCTACATATTGGAAAAAATCATTACATGGGCGAGCTGGGGGCAAATGTTGATAGGCGGACTAAAACGAGCTCATCTGAGAGAATTAACAAAATTATGAGCTTAAGGCTCAATAGTTCGCCCATAGCTCGCCTCAGGTAGCCAGTGCTACATCGTCATCCTTTGACCGGTCAGCTCAGCAAAGAGAGAGAGAGAGTTCGCTCAGTAGCTCGCCCAGAATTGGAGATAAAAGACCATACCACAAGCATTGGACCACGAAATAGGTTAAGGCAAGGAAGCTCGTCCCTATCCGAAGCAGGAACAATAGCTTAGAAGGTAGCTAATAGTGATGTAGTAGGTAAGAGCAATGTAATTAGTGCATGTGAGGTAACAAGGTGACAAGTGTTAAGAACACTTGTCAGATAATTAAGCTACATAAACTTAATACATGCCACCTCATCACATGCAAAGCTATAAATAGATCTCTTGTATCTAATTTTCTCTCTCTAAGCATATTTTATCCAACAACAAGTCTCTTTCTACTTTCTCTCTATCAATACCACTTCTAATCCAACTTTGATTATTGTTTGGAAGAATTTAAGGATATAATCAGCCACATAAACATATCATTTAAGAAATTCTTCAAACATGTCTATTTATTTATATTTTATTATATATAATATATAAAAAATATATTTTTATAGAAATTTTATAAATTAATTATAAATCATTTATATTTTTTATCACCTAAAATTTGAGTATATTCAAGGGATATAATATAATTATGTAAAAAAAAATATCAATTCGAGTTACATTAGTTCAATACATAAATCATAGTAGTAAATTCAATCTAAAACGAGTGTCACACTATCAACTTAAATTATACGAAATAATAAAATTTAATTTAAATAATATATTTAATACTTATAAAGAGTATTCGTGCAGTGGATTCGAAAATCCGTTAGCTGGATTCGCCACGTGGCAGATGGATTCACCACGTGGAGAATCCGACACGAGAATTCAAGAATCTTACTCTTTTAGGGTGCGGCTGCGAATTCGATACTGCATTATAACATTTTTAAAAGAATCTGTGTGTCATAGCTCTCACACAATGCTGAAGAACAGTAAAATTAACGTATAATTTCTCATTTCTGGATGAATATCAATATTTGTTTATTAATGTTGCGGATTTTGACAACAAATTACATACGTAACTACATAATGTTAGAAATGAGGATAAAGAAAAATAATAACATGAAAAACTAATTTGATTAAAAGAAACAAAAATAAAAAACGAAAAATATTACATGAGATATCATCATACTTTCGCAAGTTCCTGCAAAAGTAGCAAGTTGAATGCAAGTTAAAAAGGGAAGATGCAAATGTATCAAAAGGAGAAGTAGGAAAAGAGAAATGCATGGAATGAGATCCTAAGACTTGTTATTGTCATTATTCTTAAATTTCTTGGAGAAGATCTTCATCCATTTGAGGTTGAGTTTCTTCTTGCTCTTATCAGCAGCGTCTTTCTTTTTGTCAGAGGTCTCCGACGGTATAGGTTCCGGGTCCCACTGATCCGCCCACGAGAGGCCATCGTTATTGTACACGTCCATTTTTCTCACCACCTTCCTTCTCTCTTTCCTTTTCCTTTTCCTTTTCTTTCCCTGGCCTTAATATCCTGCTGCCCCTCTAGATTGAACAAGAATTTGCATTATTCCTTGATGATTGGTCTAAATACGGCAATTTTTTCCAATGGTAATGAGGTAATCACTCTCATCCTATGTTTCTAAGTTAGCCTCAACATTCATATACCGTATGTGACAAATTCTTGGGTGCCAAGATTATATTTAGGCTTTGCATGATATTATTATGTCGATTAGCCGTTTGATTTTCCAATTATGTAGTTACCCATAAGAAGTCAAAATTTTGAAATACCAAACCAAAATTGTGCAAAAGAAAATAGGAAAACAAACTCTTGAAACCCAAAAGACACAACTTCAATAAATAACAGGAAATATATCTAGCAAGGACAATAAGAAGGCACGAACTGAGTGACACATCCATATGAAGGAAGCATTGGCTTTTGAGGATTATAATTGATTGGTGTATGGAAGATTGAAAACAGAGAATGATGAATGATTATCGAAAAAATTCTACATGTCCAGCAATCTCCCTGCACAACAACTTTGCTTCCCCTGCCAATTTCAAGCTTTTAGCTATCACCAGTCCCGTTAGCTTGTGCGTTGAGCTGGGTTCGAATGACTTGGCTTCTTCCTCCATTCCCAACACAAGGGCTTCCCTTGCTGGAACAACATTCTCCCACCAAAACTCTCTTAAAATCCCGTGTATTGATTGCCAATAACCACGATCCCTACACACGCGAAATATAGTGCTCCCATTCGGAGTCCAGCAGTACAAATCCACCCAATCTCTGTCCATTACCTCCATTTGACCTTGCACCTGAGGAATGTAATAAAACGGCACATTGGACCAGGGCAACATCTTCTCCGGTTTTCCCTTATTGAAGGGGCATTTTACTTCAAGGATTCCACCTCCATGAAAACTTCCAAGTAGCCCATCTGGGGAAGCCCCAATCCAATCAAATCGTTCCTCAGAGTGGACAGCAAAGCCCAACGAGCCCACATCGCGGCCCGTAATGTTTTTGTATCGCTCTATAGCTGCAGCTTCGTTCAGAACACCCCATTCCATAGCAGCAGCCATTTTGGAGACCTCAGTTAACTCCCCGTACACTTTCTCATGCCAAAGCTCATACCTTCTTTTGCCTTTCCATAATCCTAGAGCTGTACTGAAGGTACTAGTCGTTAGCCTATCCTTGCGAAGGGCAAACCATTCATCCGACCGTTGGGGAGCATCTGATGCTGCTGTAAGCTGTGCCTTCAAAACAAAAGATGAATGCTGGTAGACTGCACACCAAGAGTTCAACACTGATGCATACGTTGAAAATTTTCTTATAAATTCTCTTCTCGGAGGAATGCCACCCAATTTACTAACACAGGCATTTGTCATGTTTTCACTGCACAAAATAACACAGCATGATTAATACTACTATCTTTTCAACACGCAAAAGCATGATTAATACTACTATCTTTTCAACACGCAAAAGCATGATTAATAAATATTTGGCCACGAAAAATCTATAAATATATAAAAGCAGCACTACTTATACAATTGGTTGATGATTTTGCTGGCGAGTGAACAGTCACTCAGCTCAACAGTAAAATCGTGACTTGCACTTTCTATGAGAGCGAGTGAATAGTCAACTTTAAACCATCATATCCGAATCTAATTTTGTTATTTTTTTTGTCCATTCACAGGGACGCCTAATTTTTAGTAACAAAATCGCAAACCGTTTGCAAAAAATGTTGAGCCCTCACTTGCAAAAAGTAATTTTGAAACCCTAATAAAATATAATCAGATTCAATTATACCTTCAATTGACAACGTGGCGTGGCCGTGGACGGCAGGGGGTGCGTCGCGTGTGGCAGCGCGGAGGCGAGGCTGCGACTGTGTCTGATGTAGCGCACAGGCGTGGGCGGCGCCGGCGTGGGAGGAGGCGTCGGTTGAGATGGAGGAGGCAGCGATGCCTGGCCGCTGAAAATCCGTGGTAATGACTGAGGAAGAGAACATGACTACAAGAGTATGATAGATGGTACAATCTTATGGGCCCATTAATGAAATCTTGGCCCAACTTTCTAATTTATTTATTTTACATAAACATGTTTATTATAGGATGATGTGCAAATAAATGAACTATAAATTTTTACCGTAAAAATATTCATTTTTTAAAAATTTCTGGATCTAAACTGGATTGGGTCAGATTTGGACATTTTTTTTTCAAAATTCGCACAACTTGTAGTTCTAGGTTTTTTCGCTCCCAGGTATGTTACAATTTGGGCAAATGAGTGTTACAATTAGACAAAACCTGTGTTACTAATTCTTAAAAAATTAATTTTTTTGTACTTTTCAAGTAACTATAAAGAAAATATGTATTTCTGCAAGTATAAATATGTGTTACTTAATTTATTTTTTATTCTCTTTATTGATTTATGTTAATAATATATTTTTTCGCTCTCATGTATGTTACAATTTGGACAAATGCGTGTTACAATTAGGCAAAATCTGTGTTACTAATTCTTAAAAAAATTAATTTTTTGTACTTTTCAAGTAACTATAAAGAAAATATGTGTTACTTAATTTATTTTTTATTCTCTTTGTTGATTTATGTTAATAATATGTTATTCATGTACTTAATACATCATTTAATACCTTATATAAAATATAATATATATTTTTATAAGGATAAATAAATATTTGTGTATACAGTAACACACATTTGATCTTGCAGTAACACACATTTGCTCTAATTGTAACACACATTTGCAGTAACACACATTTACTCTAATTGTAACATACATTTACTCTAGATGTAACACACATTTGCAGTAACACAAATTTACTCCAATTGTAACATAAATTTGCAGTAATACATATTTACTCTAATTGTAACGCATATTTGTTCCTCAATTTGTGTTATTATATGAGCATATATGTGTTACTATAGGATAAAATGTATTTTTATTAAGAATAAATATGTGTTACACATACAATGTAACATATACATGTGTTACATTGCATGAAAAATATTTACTTCTACAAAAATAAATGAATGTGTAGAAAACAACATTTAATCTGGTTGTAACACACGTTTTGTTTTAAAGTGACATGCATTTGCCCAAACTGTAACTTACCTGGGAGCGAAATCACAAGCTGTGCGAATTTTGAAAAAAAAAATACTCAAATTCGACCCGACCCGATTTAGACCCGCGAATTTTAAAAAATGGATATTTCTACGGATCTTAGATCCGTAGAAATTTGTATATAAGTTTTTGTCATAAATGAATAGCTATTTTTATAATATGAATTCACATGTTAAAAGAAAAGGTATAAATGAGTGTGATCTTAAATAAATAAGGTGTACTTTATTAATTTTTGTAAACATGTATTTTTTTTTTATAGGTAAATGTTAGTGGTTAGTAGTTAGTTCACTAAGTCTCCATACACACATATCTCCAAGCCAACCTTATAACTCCCTCCTATTCGTTCCCAAAGGGAATCGAACCCAGGTCACTCACTCAAGTGAGGAGCCCGGTGGCCAGGTGAGCTAACTCACCTGGTTATTTTTGTAAACATGTATGATTTTTTAATAAATATATATTATATTATTTTGTAAAATAATAAATACAATTTTCTTTTATATTATTTAATTAAATTTTTATCAATTTTATTTGTTTGTTAATAGTAAATTCTGATGATATAAAAAACAAGTTTAATTTAAAAAATAAAAAGTACCTGATTGTCTCATGAAAAGATTATCATTTATCAAAATATATGTGATAACTTCAAATTTTAAACTTGAACCGTAGATAAGTTCAAAATTTAAATTTGAACTATAAACTTCCATTTGCTAATACCCTACTTTTTCAGGAAAAAAACGACTGTGCTTAATTTTAATATATAATATTATATGACAACTCTGATGTCATAGTTAGCAATTATTGACTCAATTCACAGTCCGCTTCAGTGACCTATCAAAATATCGGGTCAATAAATTTAAGTAACGGATTTATTTTACTTTCACAGTATATTATCATATGCATTAAATTTTTTTCAAATTTAATTATTCAATTATTAATTAACATAATATCTTTACAATTAAAATAATGAGACTACATTTATATTATAATTAAAAAAATTTAAATTTAAATTATGAATAAAATTTCAAAGTGATCAAAGACAATAAAAAATATAAATAATAAATTTTCTATTTTTTTTCTAAGTTATTGTCTTTATTTTATAATTATCCACTTAAAAATTAAATATAAATAATTTAAGTATATAAATAATTATGAAAATTATATGCCTACTAATATATATTTTTTAAATTGATTAACAACAAATGGTTAAATTATATTTGCAATGAAAGCGTGGAATATAATTGTGTAGTTGCGCAGTGGAATTATCATTTCACCAGAAAGGGATTCGTTACTTGATCGACCTTGTTGGATCTCTCAATAGAACTTCCTTCGAACTGATAATGGGGTTAATTATATGAAAAATGTAACACCCTGCACTTAACTTTCAATTTAATCTTGGTCTTTACGATTATTATTAAAAAAATTCAACATTTTACGAAGTTTCAATTCGATACATGTTCTTTTATTTACGGCCGGCAACTAATAACGTGGCTCATCGGAGCACGTGAAAGTTTACCACACTAGCATAAACACATTTAATTACCTTTTTATTTTTTTAAAATTTTCATATCATATATCATATGCATATATATATATATAAATATACTTTTTATTTAAAAATATTTTTTGACTGTAGAAAGAGAAAACACTTTATATGTTGTAGTATTCAATATCAGATTAACAAAACACTTGAAAAAAAAATACTCAAATACCCTAGGAAAAATTGTCCAAAATTGTATCAAATTCTGAAAAATTCTAATACTGGAGGTTTGAATTTCTAAAATTTATGTATGCACGCCAACATGACAAACTTTACTCACCCCGACGGGACACATTATTTAGTGCAATTCACTAACACTTTGAATTTTGGAATTCTGCTATTTTTTATTATTTTCTTATATAGAAGAGATTTAGATGTTTCTGCTATTGTTGAAAAAAGTATAGTTGCAATTGATTATAATTTATGGATTGTTGCTTTTAAATCTTTGCCAAACCAAACTATTAATTTTCTAAATTTTCTTACTATTGAGAAATTTTTATTTTTTTTCTAGGAAAGTTGGAATCAATTGAATTTTTTGTTGAATATATAGATTGTGATAACCAATAGATTATGATAACCAATAGAACAAAAAAAATGATAACTTTTATCTGAGCATTAGATTTGCACTAATGAATTAATTGAATATTTGAATTTATTAGTAATGAAATGGTGCAAATGCAACTAACTGAGGAGATCATTATTTTTTAAAGTTCACAAGTGAGAACTGAGCAAGTAAGTAGACGACGATAACCAGTAAATTGTTATAAAATTAACTACAGATGAAGCTGATAAATAATTTTTTCTCCTTTAATTGATGATGATGTATTTTGTTATGTTTTGAAATTTTGGACGAGAAAAGGTAATTATTTAAAGTTTATTCATCTATGTAATGTTTTTTATATGTGTATTTCCCCTGTATAACAATATGTTGAAAAAGATTTAATGAAATTGAGCATGCCCTTCATCCCTATTTCTTACTTCGTTTTCTTGATTCTCCATTCCTTCTTTGTCTTCCTTTGCTTTTCTTCTATTTCTCCTAGGGGTGGCATACCGTACCATACCGTACCGTACCGCCCATACCGTATACCGTACCAAAATTTCGGTATACAAAAAATACATACCGTACCGAAAATTTCGTTATACCTTACCGTACCGATATTTTGATATATACTGATCTATACCGAAATACCGGTCTATACCGAAATACCGATTATGTCGGTATACCGCCCATACAGGTATATACCGCCATACTTGTCTATACCGAAATAATTTAAGTATAATTTTAATTAAATAAAAATAAATTTAATATTAAATTTTAATATTAAATTACCAAAATGGTATATACCGGTATACCGAGATACCGAAATATTTTCGGTATACCGAAAATTTTAAAATTCTATACTGACACCGTATCGAAAATATCGGTATGGTATCATACCGTACCGAAATTTTTGATAAATTTGGTATTTTTTGGTATGATAAATACGGTATACCGGTATTTTTGGTATTTGCTCCACCCCTAATTTCTCCTTATAAGTGAGTCAATCTCTAAATCAAGAGGTACTAGACTTCCCCCTTGACTCCTAGTTCGCATACACCTATAAGAGGTTCACAATCAACACCAACAATCTAAAAAACATAAACAACAAACCAAGCTTAACAAATATATGTTTCCCTACAATGGTGCAAAAAACTTGTTTGCCCAAATTGAGTATGCAACACACAAGTGTACGTGATCGTTGTTGTGTTTGGCAAGGGACCAAGTTATATCAAACCAAGGAAAACAATGATTGAAATGCTAGGTTTAGATGTTTAACAAAGTGATTTCCTAAGAAATGTAAAAACAATGTCTTGGGTTCTATCTACTCTTGCAAAAATCGAAATGACTAATTATCACCTTTTCAAGTGAGCAAGTGTTGGTAATATGCATTGAGCTACTTCAATTATGTGCAATTTAACTATTTGTAATTTCTAGCATGCATGAGGTTCACTAAGTGCAAGAATTAAGTCCTAAGACTATATCAAGTGCCTAAGTTCTCACTTAATCACCTAATACTCCAATTGAGTAGTTCTTGGAGTCAAGCAATTCTCATTGACACTGAAACCATAATACAAACACTTGGTGCGCACAATTATCCATTCTAATCCTAATTGAACTAACTCAATTCTCATATGTTGTCAATCCAATTAATGATCAAAATATCAAAAAGCATCCAGCAAAAGTTCAATCAAACATCAATAGAGAGAATTCATACATTTAATTAGCTCACATATGCATTGGAATCACAAGCAATTAAACTATACTATTGATAAAAGGAATTAAACCAAGTAATTAAAGAATAAGCAAGTGAGAGAACGCCAAGCCAAGTTACTCGCCCACTTGCTCGCCCAGCCCGAGAGGACGAGACAACAAGCCCATGTGGCCAAGCTAAGTTGCTCGCCCACCTGCTCGTCACCTTGCTCGCCCAGCCAAAGAGGACGAGGCAACAAGCCCACGTGGCCAAACTAAGTTGCTCGCCCACCTGCTCGCCACCTTGCTCGCCTAGCTAGAGAGGACGAGGCAACAAGCCCACGTGGCCAAGCCAAGTTGCTCGCCCACTTGCTTGCCACCTTGCTCGCCCAATAGGTGATGGTGAGGTAACAAACCCACATGACCGAGCCAAGTTGCTCGCTCGATAGCTTCCAGAAGAGTAAGCTCAGGAGTAATAAGTGACCTATTAGGGGTACATTAGTCGGTTAGGCTAAGAGTTGGTGGACAAAGTCACCCAGATAGTGACAAGTGGAGGACACTTGTCACTATCAGAAGCCAAGTGGCTTAAAAACGTGCCACCTCACCCTTGCAAGGGTATAAATAGGTGTAATACCCCATTTTGTAAAGTATCTGAATTTAAGGAATACAAACTCTTTTATAATATTTCTGTCTCTACATTTTCTCTCTAGATTTCACAAAACTACTATTAATCACTCCTTAGATTATTGTTTGAGTGATCAATTGATATTAATTAGCCACATATATTTTAAATTAGAAAGATTGCTCAACATATACCATAATATCTATATCCCCAATGCAAAAGGGGATTAGCTCATGACTAATTGTGAAGAACAAACAACAATTAAGCTAATAGAAATCATAGCTAAGACAAAAATAACAATGTACTGAGAAAACTTACCAATGTTGGATGAAATTGAAATTACAAGCAATCTACCTTCAAGATGAAAATCCAGTTTGTAGCTCAAAACGCAAAATCCTACCGTACACTTGTAGAAAATCTAATGGGGAATCTAACAAAACAAGAGGATCAAAAATAATTGAAAGATCAAAATTACTAATTATTAAATCACCAACATATAACTTCTCTCTAAACTCTTTCTAATCTAAAAATGTTTAAAGTGAATAAAACTTCTTCAAAATCTGCCTTTGGTGCTATATATGGGTGTCAAAAAGTTATAACTTGATTGCCCCTCATTAAATGGATGGAAAGATAAATTTACCCTAAAAAATGCACCTCCGCATGGGCGCTCGACCTACGTTCAACCGGTGTTCGGTCTGCTAGACCAAGCGCCCCTTCCTAGCCATGGGTAGATCAATATCCACTCAAGCTAAGGCTAAGGTGCGCTCGAGCTAAGGCCAAGTGGCGCTCGAGCAAAGACCAACCTCCGACGCTCAATTTTAACTTTTTTCATTTTGATCCGTTGACACTTTCAAGCCTCCTAGAGTCTTCCTTTTGGTCTTTTAAGCTTCCCTAAACACTTGGATCACATCATTCCGCCTTCCTCATTATAATTTTCTCGATTTTGCCCGTTTTCACCTATAAAACCAATCTTTCTCTACACAAGGGTGAATAACACAATATATAGCACATTAGGGTCAATAATGCACATAAATCACTTAATAACGTGCTCAAATATACCAAATATGATGCAATTATTATCCTAATCATTAGAGAATCATTCTTGGCCATGAAAATTTGTATCTAAATGTGTCCTGTTGATTCCTACGACTCAAAACTGCCCATGAATGATGATAGAATTTAAACAAGCAAACACTTTCCCATCGTTACCTTACTCGGTAGCTCTCAGTCGTGGAATTCTTCAAGTTTCCGACAAACTCGGCAGTTTCTGTCGAATCCCAAATTCGATTGATGGAGGGTATAATCGGAATTGAGTATTTAAGATGAGAATTGAGAGAAATGGAACAGAGAAGCGTTACTGCAGCTCCTCCGCAGAGACGATGATGGTAGTCGTGTGTAATTAAAGTTATAGTTTGTGTTTGAAATGACTTTACTATGACTTTGATTCTCAAAACTATGGAATCTGTCATAGTTCACCTATTTGAAAGGTATGACTTTCATTCCATATCATTTTCAATTCTTACAATTATAACAAACATCCCCCTTAACTATTCAAATTTTCTACACCGTTTACTATTAATATTTAATTATAATATTAAATATTATGTCCCCTTAAACTCTAACTTAATAATTCATAAATATTACAATTATAAATATTTTGGTACTTTTTATAATAGTTATTTAAGTGCAACAAATTAATATAAACATGTATATTGTAGTAATTGTATACAATGCGTCCATGAATATAATAATTAATTATATATAATTATACATGAATATATTTAATTAATTAAAAAAGTTGATGCATGAATATAATCAATAAATTAGTTTATTTTTAATATATATGTCCTACATCTCCTGCTTTAAAAAAAATTTCTCTTTTAATTTTTTGATATATTAATATTTTTTTAATTTAACAAAATTTAATGGTCCAAGACTAATAATTATTAAATAATTAATATAAGATATCTAAACCCCACGCTACGGGATCATGCTTTTTTATGTATAAGCTGATGTTTAAATTTTATGTTTACTGCTTAGCAATGGCGGTCGTTTGGATGTTGAGAGTCGGGTGGATTGCAGGGACCCTGCCGATTGTTGCCGCCTCCAAAATCACTGCCTTGCACAACTTATTGCTTTGCCTCGGAGGCCGCGGCAAGAGTATCAATTCTTCCTCTAAAGTAAGCAGTATCATTCAATCTCTGATAAAAAAGAAGTTGTTTGTTTCTCTCTCTCTCTACTTCCATTAGTATTGAAGGTTTTTGTGTTAGTTCATGTTGACATATACATGAGCTTGATTCATTTGCGAATATTTGGTGATTAATTGATTATTATCTTTTTTGTGAAAATAAATTAGAGAATCTGTTGTACTCGAAATTTGCGTTGTATGCCGAACGAGATTTCTTGATAGGTTGCTCTATTTGTTGATTCTATCATAGAAGTGAAACTAGATGAATATTCTTCTCCTGTAGTTTACTGATCCATTAGAATCTGTATCTTCATTACGAAATTAACCTGTGTAATAATATGGGTAACCTCTCAATCAATTCTTTGATATTATTATGAACAATCTCGTCATTCTGTTTCGGTAAATAAGTTTTGCTGTGACCTTTCTTCTTTCTTTTTTAGTCTGCAGTGAATTTGAGTTCTGCCTTAGAGTAAATCTTCGCTGCATAATTTTGTAACCCGCAGATTTTTTTCTTTTCTTAACCTGATACATACATATCCCACTGAAGTTGATTCAATAGGAGCAACAATTGTGCCTCTTTGTTTTGCAGAAACTCAGTGTCCCCAAAAAACTCTGTTGTCACTTTTACCTACTGGGTTTTATATGGACAACTCTTCTACTTGTTCCTACTTGGCTCTATGCGCACAAAATAGCTCCAATAATTTCCGAGTCATTGTTGTATTCAAGTATAGCTAGCCATTTGACTGGAGTTTCACATGAGTTTCCCTTCCATAAATCACATGGGATTTGGAATTCTGTGTTTCTGCTTTTATTGATGGAAGCTCAAGTCCTGAGACGCCTGTTTGAGAGTATATACATATTCAAGTATAGTCCCTCAGCTAGGATGCATATTGTTGGCTATCTCACAGGCCTCTTGTAAGTATTACATCTTTACAAATCTATGTCATCATCAGGGTTGATAGATCACAATGCTCTACTTCTGTACGAGAATAAGTCAAAAACCTAAATGATATCAGATAAAGTCCTATTTTAGCTTTACCTAAATAAAAGAATAGAACAATACAAGAAACAATTATCTGATCTGATCACTTTGCTTTCTGATATTAGTTTCTATACGGCAGCGCCATTATCCCTCTGCTGCACACATTCTTCAGAGGTGTTCAAATATATGGAAAATCTGTCTGCAGAGTTTATTGTTAAAGGGAAAGATAGAATGCAAGTCGATGAATTTGATTTGTGGAGTTATGTGAATCCTCTTCTGCAACTCAAATGGTATGCATGGATTGGTGCAGCTGTTTTCTTCTGGGGTTGGATTCACCAAGAACATTGTCACGCCATTCTTGTGAGTTTTATAAGTATTTATTTTTTGTTCTAGGTGGTTACAATAATTCAAAAACCTCTGACTTAACTCTCTTAATTCGCGTACCTGGAGAGTTACTAACAAAATGTATAATAGGTAGTTACAAGTCTGATATCCTTAGCAGGAGAATAAAGAATTTCTTCAAGTTGCAGTCATAGAACCCTCTAAGAAGTGTCCTTTGTCACTTCTTTAAATCTTGAAATTGACTTAGTTTTACTTAGAGGTCAATATGAACGTACGATTGTGCAATTTTCTTTATTCACTTGAATCTTATAAACAATATGATTCATGAAAAATCATAATGTTCTTAGTGATAAATAGGAAAATTAAAAGTCCTGGCATGAGCTTTGAACCCTCCACAGATTTGGAATTCCCTTTTTGCTAGACATAAAAGAACAAAATCGACCATGTATATTTTAATTAGAAAAGTATTATTGCTCCAACATTAACACTTACAATTAGAAAAGTATTAAGAGTCTTAAGTATATAAGACTCTATTTATATTGCTTCATAATGGTTTATGTAACATCAAATTAGAAATAAAGGTGAGCAGTAGTTAATAGTATGTACTATATGTGCCTGCAAGGCTGCAATTTTAATTATCATGTTCAGCTTGTTCTATATAAATTAGTAGACCACTTGTTTATCAAGATATACTTCGTCTCGTTTCAGATTTATCTTAATTTTCACTGAGCTCTTCCCTTCCTTGTTTCTTAATAACTCAGGGCTCTTTAAGGGAAGATGATCAAATAGTTGATCACTATGCAATTCCTCATGGCGACTGGTTTGAGTACATTTCATCTCCGCATTACCTTGCAGAAATTGTAAGTCCATTTTCTTTGAATGGAATCTTCATTGTTTTTCCTATGAATCGGCAGTATAAAAAACGAGTAATGTTTTTCTCAGAGCAATTTACTTGGTCCTAAGATCTTACTTTTCCTCATATTCTAATGGAGATTATGTATGGTGGATTCGTGATTGCAAGCGGATTTTCTGATGTCACGATTTGGTTGCTCTTTGGATTCGTGGTACGTCTTAAATTTGTAAACATTGAGCAAGGAATGAAGAATTTCCTTCTTCCACATATATAAGAATGAGACATTCTCTTGTTTAGACGAATCATAATTGATCAATTAGTTAAAAAAATATTGGATTAAGTTGGTAGCTTGGTGATATATGTTCAGTATTGGTAATACTTGTATCATTTAGTTACAAGGAAATCTGTTATTTCACTGTTGGTAATACTTGTATTATTTGCAGGTGGCAAATCTTGCATTTGTGGCTATCGAAACACATAAGTGGTACGTTGCTAAATTTGACAACTATCCCAGAAGTCGCTATGCAATTATTCCTTTTGTTTGCTAAAATCGTTTATAGCTTGATCATGTACATATATGGATTCTCAAATTTGTTGAATTACTGGTATATATTTAAATAAAATCTTACTTGTCAAAAGGGTTTTATTATTTATTTATTTATTTTAATTTCTGAAGAAGCCATGAATATTTCATGAAGCATGAACTGTCGCATCACCGATAGTGCACAGCTCCCAGGGTGTGGGGCACATTCCCATATTTCTCTTTGCTGTAGTATATTCTATCCGTTTGTTGAAAAAAAATTATGTTACTTTTATTTGTTCGTCAATAAAAAATAATTCTATAAATAAAAGTAATTATTTTTATATAATTACTTTTATTTATATTCTTCAATATATATTTATTCACACCATTTGTCATTAAATTTTCATACACAATTTTAAACATTCTTATTTGTACTCTCCATTTTCAAAAAGTGTGCTTAGAGAGTTTGTCACAAATTTTGAAAAAAAAAAAAATTGATAAAACAATGAGTATTGTGGGGTTTGTTTTATAACAAAGTGATTGTTTGTGATATAAAGGTAACTTTTTTTAATTAAAAAAAACTTTTATAGCACAAAGGGGTATAAGGACACTCACAATTCAAGTACATACAATTTTAGTTGGTCTCAAGTAAAAAGTAAAATTTATAAGTATATTCAAGACACCAAAAAATTCAACAATTATTTCAGAAAAATACTAGGATTCTTTGCCCAATCTAAGAAGAATCTGGAGGTGTCCTTGTAACCTTTAGCAATGAACCAACTCCAAATTCTAACTTTAAGATCATCCAATAAATTCACAAAATTTAATGTATCTTGACGAAAGATAATAACATTTTTTTTTCATAAAAGTCAATTCACACAGAACAACATGCAAACTATAAAATTCTTCTCATCATTCCCTTTGATTAATCTACTAAGGGCTCGTTTGATAGGGGAGATAGGATAAGAGGGTGAGAAAAAGTGAGAAAAGAAAAACTGTGGGACCTACAAGATAAAGTGAGAAAATGTATTTAATTGAGTGTTTGATAGGATGTATTATAAATATTATGAATTGAAACAAGGGGTTTGATAGAAGATATAAAAATATTCCAGAGGATCTACGAAATCAAGTCTGAACCAATATGGCTATAGGATCTTTGAAATCAATAATCTCCCAATTTAATTATGATGTGTATATGTATGTATATAGTTATATATATGTATATATATGTAATCAGAGAAAAAGCATCAGAGACGGGGGAGAAGCATATATATATATATAAACATATGTATGTATATATATATATGTAATCAGAGAAGAAGAAACAGGGGAGAAGCATTATTGCTAACAGAGAAACATTTATCAATATTAATAGAGAAGAATCACCATTAATTGAGAAAAGCACCACCAATTCAGAGATATCATTAATTCAAAGAAAAAACACCATTAATTCAAATATGCCATTAATTCAGATAAGAAAAAAAGATGACGCTAACCACCACTTAAAACCCTAATTTAGAAAAGAAAAGCCATTGTTCGCTGCAGAGAAGAAGCGCCATTGTTAGCTGCCATTAATTTAGAGAAGAAGCACTCAAAATCACCAAACCGTACACCATCGGGAGTCAAGTCGATGGTTTTCGGTCATTGCAAACCGTACACCACTGGGTCAAGTCGACGATTTTTGACCATGGCCTCAAGGTATCCGATGACGTTGGGGTACAATCAGCGATTTTCGGCCAAGTTGTAAATGATGGTTCCCGTCCTTGCAGAAGAGATTAGCATCCAGAAAAGGTATATGAAGGGGATGGGCGCGATTTGGTTTCTGATTGTGTAATTCTAATTGTAGAGAACTGCACGAAAAATACAGTTACCCATGAAAAGAGCCGGACAACACATAAATTTTATCTAGCCTACCAAATGCCGTAAAATACCAGATACCTTTTTTTTTCAGGACCTTATCAATCCTACCAAACGAGTCCTAAAAAAATATAAATTCATCGCAGGGTCGAATGGAAGTGCAATATTATGCCCCAACCACTCGATACAATTCATCCATAATCGATAGGAAAAAGAACATTCATAGAGGATGTGTGTTACCGTCTCGTTGTGTTATTACAAAAAACACAATTAGAGTTGACATGAGCAGGTAGAGCATTACGATTGGTCAAATTGGATGTTGTTGGGATGCGGTTAATTTTGATCTTCGGAGGAACGATGTTATTCAAATGAGCTTGAACTCTTCCTTCTCATCACCTTCAAGAACCGTACCTTGGTGTAGTACTTCATAAGCTCTCTTGGTCGAATAGTCATCCTTGAGGGATGCTGCCCACCTTCATAACACTAGTTCACAAAGAACCTTAACCTCACAAAGAATAAATTTACACTAAGTAGATAACAAGTTAAAATAAGGTGAGGGAACAACAACAAAATAAAAACTTACAGAATAAAAACTTTGAAATCTCTCTAAAACTGTCTGTTGTAGATTTGCTTAGTAAGAATGCTAGAATACTCTGGTGGTTGTTATTTCTCCTCCATCTTTCCTCCTCTATTTATAGATGAAGATGTGTGACTATCAGTTGCAAATTTCAAATTTAAAATTCTGGATAAGCCTCTCACCTTTCTCTATTCTTTTGTCATTTGTAAAGTGGTCATTCATCTTCACTCAAAGTAGTACTGGTTGTACTATTTGTCCTTCATCTGATTTCATTAATTAATCCATAGCTTAGATTAAATCTTGAATTCCTTGCAACTTTTAATCCTTAATCACTCACTAGTGAATATAGATTGATACTTCACTTAGTAGAATGCTTTAAGGCCCTTTAGGTCCTTTTTTAATTCCCTCTAATCTTTTGTAACTTTACCATTTTTCTTCAAACTTTTTACCTGAACTGTTAGCATTGAGATATGCAATCCTATACTTTTCTATCATCAAAATCTAACAAAAAAAATAAAAAATCCTAACACCTCCCGCGACCTTCTACTTGATCTCCACCAATGTCTTTCCTTGAATTGCATCACTTTACCAAGGCCTACATCACCTAGTGCCTCCAACGACCTTCGATCAATGCTTTCCTCAGTGTCTAGCCCAATCTCAGACACATGTCACAATTAGGTGGTGATATTAATTAGATATGGTAGTTTCAATTTGAGGGTGATTTTGATTGGAATAAGTCTCAAAAGAATATTTTGGTTCCTTCCCATTTGGAATGAATGAACCATGATTCATAATTTATAAAAAAAGTAGGAAACAAAAAGGACTGGCAGGATGCTCTCGGATGATATTCTGATTGCAGAATGACAAGTATTTGCTTTTGACATCATATGACTGCAAGACCATTTTAGGGTGAAACAATATGTCGATTTGATTGACCTTTTTATTCAATTTAAAGTCTCAAGGCCTGTCATTTATGAAAATAATTGGGTCAATCTTAATTTTTGTTCAAACAAAAATTCATTTCATCACAGAGAACTCAGGCGGGCGACCAAGTTTTCCAACAACTACAAAGTGTCTAGAGGCAACACCTTTTGTCCACCCCTGATCAAGTTATTTTCGATTTAATTTTCTTTTAATTGTTTTCCATCTTGGTATTGACCTCCACCTCAATAGTGTGTCATACTGATTCAACAAAGACTGTCTGCCCTAGTTGGTTTGGAACAATCCACCATCCTGGTATTGTTTACCATTTTGTTGCCGAATTTTATCGCTTTTATAGCAACATATCTTCAAAATGCATGATTATCCATCTTCTCAGAGTGGACCATCACCTCGATGGCAGATTATATCACTTTGATATTGACTCTCTATGCTAGTAGGTTTGGGACATTCTGCAATCTTGGAATTGATTGCCACTTCAACGATGAGTTTTACCATCTTTATGGTGAACACACATTTAAAAGGGATAATGGTTTGCTTTTTCGGTATGGTCTCTGCCTCGATGGAATGTCATACCATTTCGGCGATGATTGTCCACCCTAGTTGATTTGAAAAAGTCCACCTTTTTTGTATTGACTGCTATTTTGATGGAGAGTTTTACCGTTTCATGGCGATATGTCTTTAAAATGCATGATTATCCAATTTCTTGGTATTAACCTCTGGCTTCATTCGGAGCGTGATCTTAAAATTATTCCTTAACCATAGTTTAGCTCTTTGTTGCACTTGAGATTCTGGTCCTTGCACCCCTCCCACGAGTTGACCACCAGGGTGGCTCCAATACTTCAAATAGATCCATGAAATTTTGATTTTGATGGAGCTATTTCCCGCTTTGTACCTATCTTGGTAAGTCCAAGTATTGGTCGATTCCGTCTTCTCAATTAGCCCACCGAGTTAAGGGTCTTTCCTGAGAACGTTTTTCTGTTGGAAGATTTTTAGACCGTTTTAGGAAAAATATGCTTGACAAAGTGGATTGTTCCACACTAGTTAAGGTGGGCGATCGTCAGCAAAATAGTAAGGCACACCACATAAATAGTGGTTAATGTCAAATAGATAGACAAAATATATCTA
This sequence comes from Prunella vulgaris, assembly GCA_026898435.1. Lineage (NCBI taxonomy): Eukaryota > Viridiplantae > Streptophyta > Magnoliopsida > Lamiales > Lamiaceae > Prunella > Prunella vulgaris. Next base: position 54,101 of record JAPKLY010000583.1, read on the forward strand.
TTAAAGTACTTCAATTGTGAGACAGGGTGAATCGTGTCTTTTAATGGCGCATCGCCCAGACAGAGGTAAAGACATGCCTATTAAGGCACTTCATCTATGAAAATGGGATGAATCATGCCTTTGAAAGATGCATTGTTGATATGGTGGTAAAAATATACCTATTACAACACTTTGTCGTTGAAGGTGAGATAAATCATACATTTGTAAGGTGCATACTGAGACAACATTAAAAATATGTCTATTAAGACACTTCACCTATAAAGGTAGGATGAATCATGCTTTTGGATGATGCATCACCGAGATGGTTGTAAAATTCTCTATCAAAATGACAGTCAATACCAAGAAGGTGGTCTGGTCTAAACCAATTAGTGCGGACAATCCACGACGAAGCGATATAACATGTCATCGAGGCAGAGATCAATACAGAGAAAACAGACCATCATGCCTTTTTAAGACGCATTGCCACAAAGATCAATACTAAAGTGGCTGTCGGTACTAAAAGGTAGATTATTCCAAACCAACTAGGACAGACAGTCCAACATGAAACGGTATGACGCGTTATCATGGCGGAGGTCAACACCACAAAAATGGATTATTATGCCTTTTGAAAGTGCATTGCCACGAAGGCAGTAAAACTCGCCATTATAATGTCAGTCAATACTAAGAAGGCAGTGTGCTTTACTTGTTTTGTGCATTGTTTATCTTGTCATATGATTTGTGCATTCAACATAGATTTATCAGGATTGAACCAATCAATCCTGGCCTAATTGGTGCACTAACCTCTTAATCACATGCTTTGAACTAAGGCATGAATCATTCAGAAATCTAAAATGAGTAGAGCGCTCACACTTCCACACTCAGCTTGTTAAGATAGTTATCCAACTGATAAGCTTTAGAGCTGTCAGTAGGTGAGTTATCTGAATGTAGCCTCACTAGGCACTCAAGATTACAACTTATTTGATAATATTCATTTGAACCATATTTACTTTTGATTATTTTCCATCTTTATCATCATTATCATCATCATTATTCTTTAGGGCTTTACAGTATTTAGCAATATGGTTCGATTTTCCATAATTGTAACAATCACCAGCGAATTTGGGTTTTGTAATAACAAGTTTTTTGCCCTTTGTTATTTGAATGCCTCTTTTGCCTTTTCGATTCTAATTAACAAATTAGCTTTGACCTCATCTGGACTCTTGGACCTTACTAAACCACCTTCATGAATTTGAAGCTTTCCGATAACTTCTTGTAAAGATATTTTTTTTTTAAGCTTCAAATGACTTTGAAAATTCCTCCAACTAGGGGACAACTTTTCAATTACTGTAGCTACTTGAGAAATATCTGACAATACCATCATTTCTGCAGTTATGTCATGTAGAATTAGTTGAAACTCTTGAACCTGCTCAACAACAGACTTAAAGTCTACCATTTTGATATTCAAGAACTTCTCAACAAGGTACTTCTAAGTACCAGCATCATCAACCACATATTAGCTTCCAAGCAATTTCATAATTCTTTGGCAGTCGTAATTTCTAGTAACAATTATACAATGCATCTACCAGACCATCCAAAATATAATGCGGGCACAAAAAGTAATAATGTCACCATTGACTTCTAAAAGTCTCATTTTGCGGATCGTTATCAACAACTATAGACGGGTCCTCAGTGAGAAAACTTGCCAAGCTCAAAATGGTAAAGTAAAATATTATCTTCTGCTACCACCTTTTGAAATTCTTACCCAAAAATTTATCGGTTCTCTCACTATGAACCATAACGGGTCTAGCATCAGGAAAGGAACAAGGGACCAACACTGTGGGTTTAGAAGTTTGTCCAACTTGGACAGTTAGAAGGGAGAGGGTTAGTGGTGGTTTGGGGATGGTTTGAAGAATTTCCATTGAGAGATTCGTTCTGGGATTGGAACAAAAGAATTATTACCATTCGCCGTATTAAAAATTTTCACTTCACAATTGTTGAAAAATGTTATATGATGAAGTGATAATAATTTTCAAAATAAAATTACAGCGGGGAAGAAAAAAATACATGGAAATAAAAGACAACTATGAAACACAGTAAAACACGTGTTGAGACCTCTTTTTGCAAAGCAAAAATACCTCCTCCATAGTGCTCGTCAATTAAAATTATGCTTCCAAAGATGAAATAACACATTCGTCTTCATGTGTGCAACACTACAGGTCTTGAAGCTCCAGCGAACCAGAACGCTTGAATTGGACTACTTTCTTAAAACTCTATATGCAGAGGACACAAAAAGAGAGAAGAATTCAGAGGTTTTCGGTGCAGGAGAATGCATGAGGACACTTATTTATACAATACAAAAAAAATTTCATTTTAGTGAGAAAATTTAACAAGGGAAAAATAATACTCACTATTAATGAGGATTTCGACAAGGGCAAAAATTTACATAAAGTTTAACGAGGGTAATTTTAACCTCGTCTAAAATAAGGGTTTTAATGAGGGTACTGGGCCCCCTCAGCAAAAGACGAGGGATAAACCCTCGCCATGTCAGCCCCCACTATAATTGGCGAGGGCCACGTCACCCCTTGTTATTTAACGAGGGCGACGCCCTCGGCACAAACTCGCGTCAGTTTAGGCGAGGGCAATTGTGCTCCCTAAATTACCGAGGGCAGTGCCCCTAGTCTTTGTACTCGCCAATTAATGTTGATTGAGCAGGTCTTCACGTGATCGGTGCCTAGGTAAATGGGATTCTACAACAACACGATAAATTTATTTGACCCTCTGTGAAAAAAATCAATACACATTTTTTCACAATACACACAGCTCATTTACCTCTTAGAAATTAAACATTCCTCTCACCTAGCCAACTGACTCCCCCTCGTCATTCCCCTCTCTAGTGCCCTTTTTAATTTTTTTTTGTGGTGATAAGTAAACCTCCACTCGTAACTGGAGAAAAAATGAGTCAATATTAATGTTGATGAGCGAAATTGGTGGTAATGGTAATCAATAGCAGCTGACCAACCAGCATGATTTAATGTATTTCAATAAATTATGCTGCGTAAATCACTCCAAATTTGAGCCATCTATGAGTCAGCTTTTCATCCAATGAAGTAATTTCAGAGTTAGCTTTTTCCAAGCTTTTGATATGGGCTTGACCCATTTCCAAATTCATTTGACGTGATTCACAAAACTTTTGGACTCTAAAACACAGATAGTGTCAGGCTCAAGGCCCAAGGTCATTCAAGGTCCAATTGCCAAGAACTAATACCATGACCAAATCCAAGACTACGAGCTCAGTTCTACGGCTCGTGTGTGACAAATTTGATTGTCAATCAATTAAGTATAGTTTGATGTGCTTCATTACACTCATAGTAATATCATGTATAATATATTTTTTTCTTTTTTCCAATATGGGATGAAAAGTTTATTACTGAATTAGTTTTCTTCCCTAAAAAGGTTTTATAACCAATTGATTCACAATTCACCTTCTCACTCATAAAAAATTGATTTTGTGTATGAATACACTAATTTCATTTACTAAATGAGTAGAACACACTCGAATCAATTAATTTCCGAGAAATTAATCCCAATACCTTTATTTAATTGATCAAATAACACAGATAAAATTATCTAAGTATTTAATTCTCAAGTATATATCTAAAACTAACCATTTTTTCTTGAACAACTTTATTTTTTAATTTTGTATTTCTGATAAGAGTACTTTCTTATTCAAGTGAATTTATACTTCCTAGATTCATACATGTAATGGAATCCATCATCACAGCACAATCTCATTTTGCATGCTATCAAAGTGTGTAATGACGTGTAAACCAGTTGTAGAATCGCATTTCGTCACATCCATCCATTATTAAACTAAGCATTATGAAAAAGCTACACAAATTCCCATATGGAATGCGATTGTACAGTAATATTAGACGCCGCAAGAGATTAATAATTAATTATATTTTACTCATTGTTTTAATTTTTTTCCTAAATTATTAATTAATTTATTTTGATTCATCTCACGTACGTCACAGCGTGCCTTAGGGACAAAAACCAAACTCTTCCATAAATGGAGCATAAGAAATTTGGTAATATATATATTATTTCAATATATATAAGTTGGTGTGATCTGTATCACTCATCACTATCAATTTATAATGCTATCCGTATAGAACACCATCACTCTTACTTTCATCTATTAAAAATTCTGATGTGGATATGATTCTTCATCAACTCATGGATAGTGGCTCTCTCTCTCATCAATATACTCTTTTACAGAAGAATATTAAAGAATAAATGACATGTATATTCTGCATAATGTCATATATTCTCATCAATTTTCTGTACAATAGAATATACGATTTTGTCATTGTCCATTAACCTTGCAAATTTTTATTATTATTTATCCATTTTACTTAAAGTGGTATATTAAATGTAAAACAATATTAAAGGAAACTAGAAAGTATGTATCCGAAGGATGTGACCAAACTTAGTCCAATAGAGAGTGTTAAAAGGTTGGTTTACACTTAATAATAATAATAATAATAAAAATATATGTATATATTGTTGGATCATGGTTTTTTCAAGGTTAATATATCGAGTCTCATTAATCTTTAAAATAAATAGTATCTATTTCATTTAATTAATTAATATTTACATATTTTTACATTTATCATAAATATTACATGTAAATTAAAACTTAAAATTAATAAATTCTTTATAATTTAATCGAGCTAAATAGGTTTATATATATATATTGAGAGAGTTGAAATTAAACCAATATATAATTTCATGAGAGTAGAGTCCCAAATAGTACGGAACAAATCTGATTACATCATTTATTAATTCTTAAATAAAAATAAAAGTATAAAATATATATATATATGTAGGAGAGTTGGAGGGTGTCTATAAATATATAAATTGAATTGAGGAGGAATTAAGATAGAGATAATTAATAGAATGGGGTTAAGCATGAGAGAGATGAAGGCTTACATTGCAGTGATCATCGTACAAAGCGGCATAGCAGGGATGTTCTTGTTAATAAAGGCATCCCTCTCCTCAGGCACTAAGCCTTGCGTATTCGTCGTCTACAGGCTCGGATTCGCTGCCCTTATTTTGACTCCACTTGCTATCTTCTTCAGAAGGTATATATATATATATATATATACTTTTTTTTAATTAATACTATATTAGTTAATAATTAAGTACGATTGATTGCTTATTAATCTCATGTTTACATATAATTGATCATAGTAAGGATTCTCTTCCTCTGACATGGCGTGCACTCTGCAAGATTTTCATCGTATCTACATACGGGTACTTTACTAATTACATGCCTTTAATTTTTTATTAATTTATTATATATATATTCATGATTTAATTAATTAATTGGCTAATTATATACATGCATGCATGCATGCATGGACGTTGCGCTGCAGGCTTGCCTTGAGTTTTAATCTTAACTTTGCTGGCTTGGATTATACTTCTGCAACATTTAACTCAGCCATGGCCAATCTAATCCCCCCACTCGTCTTTATAATGGCCGTCTGTTTAAGGTAAACATTAATTAATTAGTTCTATATCCATACATATATGTATAAATTAATTAATTCAATCAAGATATATATATATATATATATATATATATATGCATTCAACACACACATATATATGTTTAAATAATATTATAGTGCCTTAGTCTTGTATGCACCTTGCTGGTGCACTGTGCATTTTAAGTGTATTTTTAAAAAGTTACACGAACTTAAAACTCCATCACACGTGTGTTATTGAAAAATGATCTTTTAAAAATACACTTTTCAGTAATAACATGTGTGATTTTTCAATAGTATTTTATGAAACATTTTAAAAATATATGCACTTGATTTGCATGCGCACTTGGTGCACAAAAAACTTACTCGTTTTAACTACTATATATAGTATTAATTAGTTAGTTTCACAAATAATATTAATTATTTTCTTTGAATAATACTAGTATACATACTCCTTTCATATATATAATTATGTGATATTTGTAATTAATTTACGTACGTGGCTAATTAATAATTAGTCTTCTTGTTCATTAATTGGTTAGAATAAATGAAGAAAGAAGTATTAATTAATAATGAATTTGTATTGTAGGATTGAAACCCTGGGAATAAAAGAGTTGGGTGGAAAGGCGAAGGTAGCGGGAAGCATTTTAGGTTTTTGCGGAGCCATGGCCTTTACTTTCTACAAGGGCCCTCCTTTATATTCATCATCAACGTCTACACACCATTCTGCTGCTGCTAAGCCAACTCACTCAAAACAAGAATGGATCAAGGGCTCTTTTCTCTCCATTTCTTCACAACTCTTTTATTCCTTGTGGATAACTATGCAGGTACCTACCTAATTATATATATATATATATATTTATGTACCACTAATTATTATTATTATTATATATATGTCATGATTTCAAATTCTATTCCCTACCCAATCAATGATCTCATAGTGCACATTTCCAAAATAATATTAATAATAATATTAATAAGAAATAATTACAGGATGATACAAAAATAATGCACTATTTTCAAATAGGTACAAAATTTTTGCATAATAATATAAATAGATGTTGAATAATAGAGTTATTTTTTTGCATATTGTACCAATCTGAAACTAGTACTTATTTTTGTACCATTTCGTAAATTAATGTAATTGTTTATGTTTTTCCTAATTAAATTGTTAGTTAATGTTTTTTTATGTGTATGTATGTATAGGCTTCACTTCAAAAACAATATCCAGGAAAATTGCGGCTCATCAGTTTGCAATGTGGATTCGGTTGCTTGATAGCAGCAGTGTATGGTGTATTTATGGAGAGGAATTTATCATCATGGAAACTTGGCTGGGATATTCGTCTTCTATCTGCCACCTATTCCGTATGTTATTTTTCTTTTCTTTTTTTTCATTAATATCCATCATGTTGATTTTTTTATTTTTTTTTAATTTTGGAAAAATATCCCCTTTTTCTATTATATTAGGTTTTGTCCAAACAAACTCTATTCATTTGCTAATAAAGAAATTAATTAATAATAAAATTATATTTGATCTGATTCCAGGATATAATTAGTTGCAGAATCGTAAAACGTGGGAAACGTCACCACGCATTAGAAGTTGAAATTATAATTAATCTGAAATATTAAAACAAGGAAAAATAAATTATGTACTAAAAGATCTGGATTATATTAATATTTTTTATTTTGAAAAGAATTATATAAAATTGGTGAACAAAGCTGATTTGTAAGAGTTAGTTATCATCAATTTTATCCATTATAATGAACATAAAAGTTATCACTTAAGAGATAAAATTATAATAAAATTTAAAGTGTGTTTATTAAAAAACGATAGTCACTTTTAACACACGTATTATGACTTTCTATTAAAATTTTATAATTTTTTATTAATAAATACATATATGCATCATGTAATGAGACAGTCTCACACAATACTTATTTAATATCAATTAATGTTCCGTCAACAAAGACTATAATGTTATGATTGCTAAACTTGAATATTACTCCCTCCATTCTATTATAAATTGCTCATTTTGTTATTTTAATTCGTCCCACTATATATATATTGCTCATACACTTTTTGGAAATAAAATAAATAACTTTATATTCATATATTATATTTATATTTATATATTTACCACTCATTTAAATATATTACTTTCCTCCCTCCATCAAACCATCTGTACTATATTAATATTTTTATACTTTTCTTAATAATAGAGTTAAAAAGTAATGAATAACTCAAAAAAGAACAGAGGAATTGTGGAACAAATTACTTCTTTCTTTTAGCTTTCCTTAATTAATTGAAATCTAACATATATAACCATATAAATTAAAAATTCAAATTCTTATTATTTTGTTAATGGATAATATTTGTGTGACATGGTTTCATGATATGACACCAGCAAAAAATGAAATAGAATTATGTTAAAATATAATAATATTTAAACCATGTCTAGGTATTTTATAATTACACAATGTTTTGTAGATAAAATTTTATACATAAATGTATAAATTTTGAACGGCCCTGTAAAGAACTTCAATATGCCCCAATACTACATATTTAATTGGCATAACGATTACAAAAATAAAAAATTATAAAAAACATATGTTCGATTATTCTTATTAAGAAATTTAATATCATGAATAAATTATGTGCATGTGAACATGCATTTTCATTAACTTCATTAGAATTTTAAATTTTGATTGTTGGGTGAATTTCAATTCATATTATTGAGAATGTTTCATAAAAATAAAGCCTCACATATTCATACGTGTCATGTGCAAATTTTGCTAAAACAAAATACAAGATTGGAATAAGAAATAAAGAGTAGTCCCATGCGATATTTCTCATTTTCAAATCCTTTTTTCATTGTATATATAGTAGTATATGTTTTAAATTAATTAAGGCAATATCTTTTTATAGGGAATTGGTGCCACAGGATTGGGTTACTTGCTGCAAGCTTGGGTTATTGAGAAGAAGGGTCCTGTTTTTAGTGCTAATTTTGGCCCATTAACTTTACTTATATCAGCATTCTTCTCAGCTATTTTTCTCAAAGAAACTCTTCACTGGGGAAGGTTAGTATGCATTCTACATTTTTTCTTCTCTTTTACTTTTACAATCTGTTTACATCTAATAGAATTAAATTAGGTATTATTAATCAAATATGATTTCATTACTTTAGATTTCCTTCATGATTTGAATTGGTTATGACTTTGAGCCTTTAAAATTTCAGATGGATTTGACTTGATTGACTAAAACTTGTAGTCCTGAACAGGCCAAGTTTAGATTGATTTTTTGAAAAAAGATAACAAATAAACATTAAATTTATGATTAATATTTAATATGCAATTAAATCTAAATCAGGAAACTAATAAAATAAAATCAAGATGTTAAGTGAACCTAGAGGATATTATAATATGCATAGCTCTCGTCAACAATTTTTTCTTTCAAAAAATAAATAACTTGAAAATTATTAATTGGAGCTGTAAATAATCCGCAAAATAAACATGCTTAACCGTTAAACTTGTTTTAAAAGTATACTTGGTTGTTTTATTTGAAAAATGTTAATTTTTTGAAATAATATTAATTATTTTCACAAAATAAAATTGATTTTGAAAGATAATTATATCTATTGAAAAATATTAACTAAAGAGTATTAATTGTTCCGTTAAAGAAATTTAACTAATTACAAACGATAAACAAAGTTTGACACTACACTCTCCAAATTTAATATTCAATAATATGGTCACAATTTCGGAGACAGTTTCGAATGCTCTTTATAGCCGGTTCAACTTAAAGATACAAGTCGATTGAGAGTACACATACATAATGAAAAAGTACAAAAAAAATATTCTGTTCACAAGTTCATACGGAAGTGTTAAAAAATAATACTTTTCAATGAAAGATATGTAAAAACTTCTACAAATAAGTTTATAGTAATTTATACTATAAGATGTAATTTGATATCATTAGTTGTATTTATTGATATTATTCACATTTTACACGTAGTGATATCAGTAATTACATCTTATAATATTAATTAGTAAATTTTGTAACATAAATTTTACATTATGAATAAATTTTAAAAAAATAGCACTGCAAAAAAGGTATTAGTTTCAAAAAGTGATACATCCCCTTTTCATCTATTTCTGAATCCCGCTTATCCTACGTGGCTTCATACAACACTTTCTACGCATCTTTCTAATTTTCTCATAAAATTATATTTTTTAAAATAAAATATAAATAACCGTTGTCGGTTATCCATCTCTTTTTAATTCACTAACTTTTCCATCTATTTTATCCCTCTATATTTTTTAAAATACTGACCACCATCCATAGATCTCGGTAAATTCCACCCATTACACATTTAAATTAAAAAAATTAAATTTCAAATTAATTTTAAATTAATTTTAAATTAACATATAGTTTTTTCTAATCCCGCATATCTGCGGGGTTATGTACTAGTATAAGTATAAAATGTGATTATATATACCGTAGACCAATAAATAATTTAGGAACATAAGTGAGAATAATGAGTTATCGGAGGTCGTAACTCGTAAGTTTGATAGAAACTTTTTTTTTTTTTTTTGAAATGAAGAAAATACAACAATAATTTAAAAAGTATGTATTGAGTGAAAAATAATTTATATATGAACCATTTTATAATATTTTTAGTAGAAAAATGCATATCCTTTATAGCAATTAATATTCATTAGTCAACAACTACTATATTTCATACCATTCAACTCATATTTTTTTATGTTTAGCAAAAACAACTTAAACCTTGTATAACTAATACTACCCTTACTTAAAACTACTAAATACTAATTAATAGCCACAATACAATAATTCATACTCTTCAAAGTGTTGCATGTATAAATTATTTTTAGTTTATATTTTGCCTATTTTTGAAATGTTATCGGATATTTTCTTGATATTAATATATTTATTTTGGTATTTTTCCTTCGCTTAATTAATTATTAATTAAATTGTGGACTGAATCGATCGGCTGTATATATATTAATGTGCAGTGTTTTGGGTGGAGTGCTCTTAGTTGGTGGGCTGTATAGTTTCTTATGGGGCAAAAATAAGGAATCTCAAAGTTGTGCACCTGCAAAAGAAGAAGTACATTTGCAAACCATCGTAACATCTATACCGTCCACTGAGCAAAAGCCCCAACAGACGAATAATATTTGCGATTAGCTAGCTAGCTGCCTTCTTCTTTTTTTTAATTAATCATTCACCAAAATATCGATTCTAGTATAAATAAAATAGTATGTTTTGGGTGCACCTAAGTGCATACCATGCATTTTAATATGAAAACGTTGATGCTTCCAATTGTCGGAAATTTTCTAACATACGAACACGAATTTTATAATTGTTCGGCGTCAATGGAAACTAAAGAGCTTAGTCAAAAAAAATTCAACTTTAATTTAATGTTCCAAAAATATTAAAATAACTAAGAAAACACAACTAGTCGAATAAAAATTCAATTTAGTTTAATGTTCTACCCCTCCGTCATATAATTATTTTTACACTTTTCTTTTTCGTCAGTCTCAAAATTGTTTTCACACCCTATAAATGGAAACTATTATTTTAAATTTATCTTCACAATATTTACATATTTACACAAAATGTAATTATTTTTACATTTAATCTAACTAATCTCATTATTTTAATAATATAATTATACACATCACCTTATTTTTCTTAAAAATTGTGTAATTTCAAAAGTGAAAATACATCTGAAATGAAGGAAGTATAAAATATTAATATAATGAAGAAAACACATGGTAACCAAAATAAAATCACACTCAGTCATCGAACATGACCGTTAAACTTCCACAAGTATCCATTTGTTAACCATTTAGATTTAAAGAACTTCCACAAGTATCCATTTGCACATACATATATACATACACAATCAAAGCATAAAACCCCAGTAATACTCCTAAAAAAATAGTTGCAGAGGCAGTTATGTGATAATCGATAGGAAAAATGAGAAGAATAATTAACATATGAATAATTAATATATGATAATACCCAAAAAAACTATTTATATATACAAAGAATAATTTATAACATCCTAAAAATAATTTATAATACCCAATGAAAAATTTATAAATGAATAATTGATAAATGAATAAACCCAATAATTAATTTATAATATCTAAAGAACAATATATAATAACAAAATAATAATTTATAATATCTAAAGAACAATTTATAAATGAATAATGAATAAATAAATAATTAATAAACGACTAATACTCAAAGAATAGTTTATAATACCCAAAGAACATCTTATAATACCCAAAGAACAATTTATAATACCCAAAGAATAATTTATAAATGAATGAGTAAGACCAAAAGAACAATATATAATACCCGAATAACAACTGAATAATACCCCAAGAGCAACTCATCAATACCCCAAGAACAAGTTTAAGTAATAGCTTAAGAACAAGTCTAGATAATACCCCAAGAACAAGTCTAGATACCACAAAAACAACTCTATGTAATACCCCAAGAACAATTTATTAATACCTAAAGAACAATTTAACAATCCCCAACAACTTAGTTATATCTCAAGAAAAACTAAAAAATACCCCAATAACAAGTATATCTATATCAATATAACAAATAATATCTTTTGATATAAACTTCTAATCGAATTTGTAGTGCTTTAAAATAAGTATTCAAAATGCCACATCAAAAGGTTATAAATTACATTTAAAAATGATATTTTTCATAACTTTTTATGAAAATAAATGTACTATTCTCTTCATATTGATCCATAATTTACTTTTAACCTTTAGAATAGACACATATGCCTTTTTGATACGTTGATGTTGAAAATCAACAAAAATGCTTAAAAAATAAGCTAATCAAAGCATAAAATCCACTCAAATTTAAGTAATATCTGATGAACAATTTACAAATAATCAAAGAACAAATCACAATATTCCAAGAACAATTAACAATACACGAAGAACAAAATTACTAATACCTCAATTGCCAAAAAATACATAGTGCAGCGTGTAGTGTGTATTTTTTAAAATTAAAATCAAAATTGAAATTAAAATCCAAGTGCAGCACCCTAGAATTTGTGTAAATAAAACTAGTGCAGTGACCATCTATTTTACATCGGTTTTATGATAATTTGTTTTTCGACATTAAAAACAATCACATAAACAATAAATGATTAGCAACTCTACCCGGAGTGTTTGGACCAAACTGGTAGGGACTGTTTTGGGTCACCGCTAGCTGGACTAACGGGACATACGATCTCGAAGATATGGAAGGGAAAGCTTCATCGTACACATGAAGCGCATCACACCTGAAGAAATACTACCAATAGTGGAGAAAGGGTTGGAATATGAAAAGAAGTTGCTACGAAGCGAAGGCTCAGAAGAATGCTTATGTACTGAAGGTCCGACTATGTTGTCAGATGTTGCTCTCTTTGAAGACGGATGACCGGGTCAAACATCTGGAACTTGAGAAGAGATATGTGGCTGTGGCAGTTGACATATTTCATTCAAACATAACTTCACTTGATGAAAAGAAGCTGCTACATTTTCTTGAGGAGTCTGTCCAAGACCATGTTTGTGCCATTAGCAAGTTTGCAGGCTCTGACGAAGGCAGTGAAGAGTTACTCCCAGTAGTAGGGGAAGGAAGACAGTAGCTTGTAAATAGGTCAATTATAGGCTCGCATCAGAAATGTTGATGATGACCTCTGTAAAAATTGTTATTCAATGAAGATGTATTTTCAAGAAATTATCTGTTCAAGCTAAAATTTGCAAAGGGTACAAGTCCCGAAACGTTACTATCAAAGGTCGAGGCAAAGGCCGTTAAAGTGCCAAGGTTCATTAAAGTATCCTTCTAAAAAGGATTACTAAGAACTCACTGCCCACTATTATTAAAGCACGATTCGCAGTCCTAAGCGACATAAGATGAACAAATATGTGCCAAATAAAAAGTATGATTCGCAGTCCTAAGCGACATAAGACGAACGATTCGCGACCCTAAGCGGTGTAAGACGAACAAATGTGTACCAAATATAAATACGAGCTACTACAAGATAATAACGTGCAATAAATAATGAAAGTAAAATAGAACAAAAAGAACCGCACTTCATATATTAAACTTGGAAAATTTACAAGTTTAAGGAGTGTTGGTTACAAAAAAGCCAACCAACTGGCCAAAACAAGCAAAACCTCACTAAGGGCAAACTACTAGCTACTAGGCGAGCTACTACATCTTAAAAATGAAAAGTGAAAAAAATCCTAAGTCTGGGGAGTGGCGCCAGCAGCAGCATTGATGGTAGTAATGGAGAGCTCTGGGGAAGAAGGGACACCGGTGGTAGGAGCGATCTTCGGGGCGACCTCTGGGGCGACCTCCTGTCCAGCGGAAGGTGAGAGAGTTTGCATATCCATGATAGAATCCAACCCGCTGGTGTCGACCATGATATCGCCCACCAAGTTGTCCACTTGCTCCTCCGTAAGCGGAGTCCGCTGATCGTCACCCTCAGTGGGTAGCTCACCCTCACCCACTTCATCGTCCCCGGCCTCGGCATTCAAAGCTGGATACGACCCACCCATGATCCGGAATGAAATCCAAATCAATGCCGAGCTCCACTAGGTCGCTAATATCAGCAATGGAGCCCGAGAGAATCTTGGCCGCCTCCACAAAGTCTTGATACTCCTTCAAGAGGAGCTCCCATACATCCCGGCTCTTGTCGACCGCCCACCGATAATCACATAGGATCTCGGCGTAGCACTAGAGATAGGCAAGATCAGAAGCTCCTGCCTTCGCAGCCTCCAAGGCCTCTGGTGAAATTGAGACGTCGATGAGGCCTTGGAGCTCGGCAAGCCTAGTAGCGTAGGAGCGCAGCTCGCCATTTTGCTTTGAGCACTCAGCACTCAAAGCTATATTCATTCCTGCTCCCGGGTGAGCTCCTGCGACTTGTGGGCGAGCTCCTACGTCTTATTGGCGAGCTCATCATCTTTGGCCCTTAGAGCCATCTCAAAATCTGCCTTTTGACGGGCGAACTCCTCCTGCAGTTGTTCAAACTTCTTCAAAGTGCTCTGCTCGTCTGCCAGAGCAGTTTTAGCCTTGCTTTCCATAAGGGCCATCGCCTTCTCAAACTTCTTCTTCTCATCGCCCAGCTTAATGAGGGCTCCCCTAGCTTTGTAGCGAGCCTTGTCGGCCGCTGAGATTTGATTGATAGCCTGTTGAGCGGCCAGAAGAGCCCCACAAGCATAATGCATGGCGAGCCGAGCACTGTCCGCTGGCTTCTACCTCTCGATCATTGCCAGCTGAGAAGTGGAACAGTACTTGAGCGTCTCTTCAAAAGTGCGGCAAGCTAGCCCACTCGGCAGGTCACGAAGGCTTGCGAGGGGCTTGGACCGAGCAGCATTATGCAAGATCTCGGTCCTGTCAGAATTAGCAGCTGGAGCATACCTACAAACAAAGCAAGAAACACTTAGCTAAGTTAAGGGAAAAATTGACCTACTACGAAGACTTGGGAAAATTTTCTACGGAGATCTGACGGGATCACATCCTAGTAGTATGTAGAGCTGTCAAAACGGGCCCGGCCCGATGGGCCAGCCCGAAAAACCTGGCCTAAAGGACAGGACGGGCCCAAAATATAATGGCCCGAAAAGAACCGGGCCTATTTGGCCCGGCCCAGTAGGCCTGTCGGGCCGTTCGGGCTCGGGCCGGGCCGGCCCGGTGGCCCATGGCTGGCCCGGTAGAATTTTTTGTTTTTTTTTTAAATTTTAAAATTGGGGATTACTTTGTTGTAGTTAAGTATTTGCTATTTGTGCTAAGAGGATTCTGATGTAGTTTAGAATATGAGTTGTAGTATAAGTGATAATTATAAATTCTGAGGCAATTAATATGCATATTTTTTGGTAATATATATGTTCATTAATAATATTTTCGTTTGTTGGCTTCCATTGAAATTTACTCAAAAGATATTTTTAATTAAAAAATATGATCTCAATTTATTAGTTAATTAATTTATAATATTAAAAATATGAATAGGTAAGATTGAAAATACTTTATTTAGAATCTTGATAATGTTACTTTATTTAATTAGAAATTCCTATTTTGTTAGTATGAATTATAATTCAAACTTATTAGAGGAATGTTGAATTAGTTGTTTTTTTTTTTTTTATGAATTTGCATTTATAAATGATTGTTAGAAAATTATTGTTTGAATTTATTTTTGTGAATTATAGTTTATTAAAGTTTGTTGAATTATTTTTGTTTAAGTATTACTATATAGAAATTTGAGTTTTATTTTAATTATTAAATTATTTTTGACAAATTAAATAAATTTTTAGACTATTTTAATAGATTTGTATACAAAATGACCAATTAATAAGATATATATATAGAAATTAAATATAATGGTAATATATTAAAAATTAAAAAATATTAAAAAAATCGGGCCGATTTGGCCCGGTAGCCCGGTGGCCCGTCTTGGGCCAGGACGTGCTTGAAAATAAGTGGCCCGATAGGAACCGGGCCAGGCCCGACCCGGCCCGAAAAAACACAATGGCCCGGTGGGCCGGTACCGGGCCAGCCCGGCCCGGCCCACTTGACACCTCTAGTAGTATGTCATCCACCATCCGAACTCCAAAAGGGGATGGTGGTGGAGGTGGAGTCTGAGTAGATGGAGGAGCAATGGAGCGAACAGAATCGTTCGGCCCGGAACCTGAGGCAGCTCGCCCAGTTCTCTTAGACTCTGAGTCGAGGCCAGTCGACCTCAATATCTTACGAGCCCGAGCCTCCTCCTCGGTCACATAGGACCCGTCCCCACGATGGAGGCGACTTCTTCCTTGCGGAGATGGAGGATGGGGTGCTCGCTCAGGAGGGGGAGTTCGCTCAACGACCTTCTAGGCATTCTCCTTGGCAACAGGGGCCTTCGCCGGCACCTTATTTTGTGTGGACCCCTGTCCGGAGCCCCCAGCCTTGCTTTTCCCAGGGGAGCAGCTTCGGCCTTTTTCTGGGCCGCCAGAGCAGCAGACGGCGGGGCTATCTTTCCAGGATGATCAGACATCGTACGAAGCTTCTGGACAAGGGTGCGGTAGGCTGGAGGGATGGCAACTGTCACGTCCTGATATGCATAATCGAAATGTTATATGTTAGTAAACAAGTTGGCATGCTAAGCGAGCTAGGCGAGCTACAATGAGATGCAAATACCTGGGAGATCTGGAGCTCGCACAATAAGATGGTGAGGAGAGGTAAGCACTAGGGCAGCTCGCTGACAGTGTAATTTACTCAGGTGGTCAACTTTCCGATCCTTGCGGTTTCTTAGGCAACACACGATATGCACGTAGTCGAAAGCCTCGGAGACCTGAGAGTTCGAGTGACCCCACTTCTGGTGCTTCAGACCTGTAGAGAGAAAAAATCAGATTAGTAAATATAAATCAATACACGCATACCGAAATAGTCCACGTACTGTTAACATCCACGTATTCCTCGGGAGACAGAATTCACCCTTCTTGTCCCGTGTAGTTGGTCGAAGCTCGCCAATCTCTCCCAATGAAGAAAAGTTGCTCTTTCCAGTCACGAACCTTGTTCGGCAAACTCTCTAAAAGTTTCTCACCTGGTCGAGTTTTCAAGTAATAATACCCTTTGCCCTCAGTATTTTGTTTAGTAATACTGAGTAAACGGGGTTGATCTCAGCGGACGTCAGGAGATTTTTATACCCCTCGAGCCCAAAGATCGTGAGAACGGCCAGTAAGCTACTCCAACCATTGGGGGTAATCTGCGTAATTGCAAGGTTCATGTCCTGCAGATACCGCCCAACTATCGGATGCAAGGGTAATGTGAGCCCGACATCTAAGGTGTGGATGTTGATCGTCGTGAGTCTGACCGGGGGCAAATCAGCACACTCTTCGGGTTCAGGGGCGTATAAGTGAACATCCAGAGGGATCCGGAACCTTTTACGGAGACTTGGGAGCATAAAATCTGTGATTACGCACGCTCTTAATCTTGTTTGCTTTGTAGTCGATGTTCCCTTTCGCTTCTCTAATAGCTTGCTCAGGAGTAGGGAAGCTCGCCTGATACTTCTCCATATATTTGTCCCAGTTTAACTCAAGCTCGATAGCGGTAGGAATGTTATGCTCTAGGACCTGGGGCGCCGAAAAGTCGATCGACCGAAGATAGTCCTGTGTGATCTCCTCATCCTCGGATTCTTCCTCGAGCTCGCGTACTAGCTCGCCCGATAGTCCGCCAAATTCGGCGACCTCTTCTCCACCTTCGTCGCCTAATTCGCCCTCTAGCTCGCGAACGAGCTCACTAGAGACCCCACCAGAGTTCGTCGCCACATCCTCTGGGTCACTACGAACCTCGCCCGATAGCTCGCCCAAGACATGGTGAGCTACTGAGGTTGCCTCAGAACTAGAGCTAAGTACTATGGGGTCAGTTGAGGAATAATGTCGCCCTCAATCATCGGTCTTTTACCCAGATTTCGATTGGAAATAGTCCGGCTCGAGAACGAGGAACGAGAAGACATGGTTTTGCAGAAGACGAGGTTCAAAGGATCTGATTAGTAGGATTTTGTAAAGGGACGACAGTTTGTGATTTCGGCGGCCGGGAAATTGAAGGGACATCCGGAAGGTATGAAGGTTGGTCGACGTTAATGGTGGTTCGCCGGAAAAGTTCTTAATACTCAGAAAAAAGAGGAAAGATTGGAAAGCACAAGGAAAAATTAAGAGAAAAGAAGAAATGGATTCACTACCTTGAAGAACCAAATGAGAATCGAACAATGCTGGAGATTAATCATCGGAATCGCTCAAAATTTCTCTGAGTATCTGGAAATGTAAAAGTGTGCAAATGAAACAGTTCCTTCCTTTTATAAGAGGAAGACGATGAGAAGTATGGTTTCCAGAAAGGTCAGGGGGCTAATTGCAAAGACGTAGTGATGCCTCGGATTCCGTGCCACGTTAGCACATCCGCCGCAATAAGGAAGCTCGCTAGGGAGCTCGGTACCATCTAGGAAGTAGTTCGTCATCACTAGAGCTCGCCCATATATTGGAAGAAACCATATATGGACGAGCTGGGGGGCAAATGTTGATAGACGAACTAAAACGAGCTACTCTGGGTGAATTAGCATAATTAAAAGCTCAAGGCTTAATAGCTCGCCCATAGCTCGCCCCAGATGGCCAGTGCCACGTCATCATCCTTTGACCAGTCAACATAATGGAGATAGAAGAAGCTCGTCTAGTAACTCGCCCGGAGCTAGAAGCAAGAGACCATTCCCTACTACAAGCATCGCATCCAGAAATAACCCAAGGCAGAGAAGCTCGCCCATGTCCGGGGTTGAAGTCAGTAGTTGCTTAGATTGCTAATAATGATTTAGTAGGTCAATAACAGTGTAATTAGAGCATAATAGTGGGCAAGCTGACAAGTGTTAAGGACACTTGTCAGTATATTAAGCTAAGTAAGCTTAATAAGTGTCACCTCACTACATGCATAACTATTAATAGGTCTCTTGTGATTTTCTCTTTCTAAGTTCATTTTATTCAACAACACACTTCTCTCTACAAATTTTATCTCAAAACCCAACTTTAATTATTGTTTGGAAGAATCTAGTGATTAATTCAACCACATAAATACTTAATTAGTAAATTCTTCCAACAACCAAAAGTGCAAAACACTCATATATTATGAGTGCATACAAATTAATATTTTTTTTAGAGTGTGTAAGTAATATTGCTCATCTTTATAACACAAGTGTGTAAATAATTTTGCGATGGAGGGAGTATGATTGAATGAGAGAGCATGTATAAAGAAGAGATATTTAAATGTCATACTGATATTTTTAAGTATATTGTTGTGTGAGACCATCTAACGAATTTTATTTCATAAGCCAGAGTTTATATCTGACCCACAAGACCTAAATCAACTCAAATCATTTGATTTATTAATATACTTTATCATACTAATTAAACTGAATTCCATCTCACAAATTTCATTGGCGAAGCTACTTTTGTTTTAAAAGTTAGTTGTACTTTATAACTATTCAAAGTAGAATTCTTGATGCATAGTAAAATTATGCATTTGTTTTCAGATTTTTATGGAGTCAGATTTTAATTACATCAAATACTCCCTCCATTTCAAAATATATGCCACTTTAACATTTTCACACATATTAAGAAGTATTATTTTTACCAATATTATCCCTAATAAATAATTAATAGCAACGCACTGGAAAATGATTAATTGAAGTTGGACGAGTGTTTAGGAATAATTAGGAGTAAACATGGAAAAAAAAATCTAAAATGATATATATTATAACAAAAGTATAAAAAACTAAAGTGATATATATTTTGAAATGGAGGGAGTACATATTTAATAATGATTGACGTTGACTTGTTATAATGGATTGTGTAAGAGTAAAATAAAAAATATAATGAATGAGCGAGAAAAAAAAGATGATATAAATAAAAAATGAGTGATGAAAAATTGAATTATATTAAAATGAGTAATAACAGATTTATCTGTAATCTAGGCGGGAATTGAATATAAAATGCGTAAATTAAATATTAAATTTCTAATTTGAACGAAACAAAGTTAAAAGAATCTTAATTTCATTGGAATCAATTTCAAAACAATAAGTCACACAAATTTTGTCTGGAGTAAATTGTGGTTTGATGAATAATAATCCAAATTCCCTCGAAGGTGATGTCCACATCTGGTGTACAAGTCATCAAAGAATCCCTCTTTCAGAGGAAGATCGCCTTATAGCATGTGGGTGGTGTACAGTTAAAAAGCGTGCAATTTCTCCACGTTGGACGAAGAATCGTGCTTTGTTTATGAGGGGCGTGTGGGGGCCAAATGGAGGGCCCGTGTACGGTTTGTGGTGTACGCAGGCTGGGAAACTAACAAAGCCACGATAAATGAATACCATGGGCTTTTGGCAGATATACAGTATGCCCACTGTGGCACTATAATAAAGTTACCAGAGTGGTCCAAATGTTTGATTCCTACCTACACACAAACGACAACATTTCTCAAGTCTTGGATGAAAATAATTTAAAGAGGACGTATTGTGTTTTTTTTATAGTCACTTAACCACGATTATTTGTACTGAATAATTATAATTGTTAAATAATAATTGATTATAATTGTTTGATAATAATGACTATTCAGTGCAAGTGAGAACGAATTTTTAAAAATGTACTTGAATTGCATGATCTATATGGTGATAATAGTTCTTGAACGCATATATATTGAAAGGTATTGCGAGATATTATGATGTCTATTTACGAATTTTAAAGTTACATATGAAAAAAATATTTACATACTATTTATATATAATTTTAAAATTCTTAAACGGACCTCACAATACATCATTATACCCTTCAACATATTGTATTAAACCACCTGCAGTCAAAGAAGACTAATTTTTGTGGACGGATGGAGTATATAGTTTCGATTTTCTAATTTTTTCCCCTGGATCATTAATTTTTGGTACTCTTGTTGTTATACAATTATATATATATATATAATAATTTTATATGTAAAAAAATGAGCTAATATAGTGGTATTTTATAACTACGGAATTTAAAAAAATATTAAATGAGACAATCCTAAACAAAATAGGAAGAAGTACATTATTCTTGATATAATCTAAAATTCTACAACATACTACTTTTAATAAACATTTCGAATAGCATTTCAACGCTAATAATCCTTTTTTTTTTTTCCAGAAAAGAAGATTTAAGGGATATTTGCTTAATTAACTTATGTAATCATAGTTTAATGAGTAGATCTCCTATGCAATATTGCACGGTACAATATGCTATTAAAATGGAAATTTTTAAAAATTCGCCGGTCAACAAGGTTAAAGTAACAAAATTCGCGGATCTTTATCTGATCGTGTCGATTTTGGTCAATTTTCAAATTCCAGAATTTTCACTAACAGTTAGTGATACTGTATGAGTAATCTATATTGGTATAAAGTCAAATGTGTGCTACTGTAAGAACAATTTTTTTTTTTTACATATATTCATTTGTTTTTGTAGAAACAAATATTTTTAGTACAATGTAAGATCAATATGTGTGTTACTATAAGAAAAAATATTAGTTTTTCATAAATATTTATTGATTTTTATAAAAATCATTATTTTTTAAGATGTAGTAACACATATTTTTCCTTACAGTAACACACATATGTTCATGTAGTATACATTCTGGGACTTCTGAGATATAATAACACATGTAAGATTGTTGGGACAATCTGAGTATTTTGATTAGATCCCAAAACCCCTGATGATTTGCCTAAGTACAATAGTCAGGTTTGTCTAGATCAGGATTAGTCAGGTTAGGGATTCAGGTCAGGGGGAACGTGTTGAAGACTGAAGAGTGTTGGTGTTGACTCAATTATCTGAAGTCAGATGTGCATTCCATCCTGAAGAGGTCACAGTCAGTCTTGAAGATTGCCTGAACTGGAACTAAAGTCCGAAGATATGAAGATCCATCCTGAACACATCCTGAAGATTCCACTGACTATTGATCCTACTGAGTACACTAAGCATACTCAGGTTAGGACTTAGTCAGTGAGGGCAATGTAACCTTTTTTAGGCTGAGTATCATCTCTTGATACTCATAAGACCTGACTTGGGCTTTGTATCATTCACTTATACTTGTAAGTCCTAAGCAAAAAGATCACACTTGTTGTGGGTAGTTGATTTTTATGTTAACACCTGAGACAAAGAGAATGTCAGTGGACTCCAATAAAGACAACATTTATTCTGAGTTAAAGACAGGAGACTCGGAGTTTAAATGTACGAGGAAGGACAAAGTCACGTCGAATAACTAGCCATTTGTACAGAGAGTCAATTGACAGTCGACACGCATGTACGGATTCTGCGCAGCAATTAGTACGGCATTCAATACGTCTCAGAGTTGCAGGAGACGGACTCAGAATTTCCGGATTAAGCACTGGAAAATGGTCAACAAGTACAACTAGCCTGCAACAACCCTAAAATAGGAAGATTTGAGTGGATCTCTTCCAACAGATCTATTTCAAATCTGCCTATAAATACAGAGGACCTTGCAACCATACAAGGTTACGGGAAATTTCCTAGTGAAAGCATTCTCAAGAATCCAAGCACTCAAAGCATACTTTGAACAACACTCTGCAATTAAGTTTCCCTAGTGTTGTAGTAGGATTCACTCTGTATTTGCTTAGATCGATAGCTCTTTATCCTTAGCATTGTTTTGTATTGCTAGAGCTATCACCTAGTTGGAATCAGAATACCAAGCCCCTCAGGTTGTGAGGAAGGTTGGTTAGAAGGACTGAGACTTGTAAAACCACCTAGGGGCTAAGTTCCTAAGAGAGGAAGAAAGCTATTCGTGCACCTTGGCACGTTAAAAACAAGTTCTGATCCTCAGTGGAAGAGGACCACTTCCTGTTAAATCAGGCCGTGGACGTAGGAGTTGGTTATCTCCGAACCACGTTAAAAAGCCCCTTGTGTGCTGATTTACTTTATTATTCAGGATCATAACTGTCATTCATTATAAACTGAGCATTCCACATAAGTTTGAAAATTCAGGAGAAACCAATTCTCCTGAGTGTTAATCTTGTGCACCAGCCTTAACCACATTTTCTAAGCAAGTCAGAGAAAATATTTTCAGAAACTAAAACGAGTAGAACTTAAGGGCTCACATTCCACACGCACTCTAGCTTACTAAGATAGCTATTCAACTGACTAGCTTCCGAGCGGTCAGTAGGTTCGTTATCTCAACTGAGCTTTCGAGAGCACATTACTCAGATTCAGCCTATCTGAACTCCTGACTGATATGTCCCTGCTGCCCCTGCGGACCATCAGTTCAGTGCAGTACTATCAGGATCTTCCTGACTGAGTTTGTAAGAGCATTTTCTAAAGAATTTGGAAAATCTGACATCAATGTATTTCCCGCATACACTGATTTACTCATTTTGGGACCAACAAGTGGTATCAGAGCAGTGGTTCAAAAGAACACTGACTTTGAGTACCGATAGTTTTTTAGGAGAAATTTTTGGTGGTTGTCTGAAATGATTTGTTTCTGAAAACTTGCATATCATGGCATCTACTAAGCGCCTTGAAGACAATCTTTCTGAGTTCTCTGTCACTAATTATGATTATTGGAAATTCAAAGTTCTTGCCCATCTCTATTCCATTCATGACCAGATGTACAAGGTGATCGAGGAAGGGCCAATCACGATCATGACCAACCGATTCACCACCTGACCTGTGTCTGGAAATGTCCCTGTTCCGCAAGCTGGAGATGAGCCTGTGGAGAGGTCCGTACTTACATTTGACCAGATTAAGCAAATTGGAGTGGATAATGTTGTTAAGAATATTATACTCCACACCGTTTCTTACAAAAATTCGGTCAGGCTGATCATCTGAAGACGACAAAGAAAATCTAGGATGCCCTTGAGGAGATGAGCGAGGGTTCTGAGAAGATCAAAGAGAACAAGAGAGATCTTGCGATCAGGAAGTTTGAGGCCTTCAGCATGCTAGATGGAGAGACCATTGATCAGATGGAGTCTCATTTTATTAAGATGATAAACGAGCTGGCAACCCTTGGGAAAGAGTTTCCCAAGAAGGAGGTGTCCTCTAAAATCCTTAACTGTCTCCCTGAAAGATGGGATACAAAGTGATCTTGATGAAAAACACTCAGGATCTCACGAATGTCTCTCACACTTACCTCTTCTTAGAGTTAAAGGCTCTAGAATTCGACCTCGATAAGAGAAAGACGAAGGGTGAGGTCAGTGAGGTTGTGACTGAGGCGAGAACGCCTGAGAAGGAAAAGAGTGTGGCTCTGAAAGCCAATCCTGAGCCTGAGGCTGGATCTGGTTCAAAGTCCCTGCAGGAGATGAGTAAGGATGAGCTTGCCCTGGAGTACAGCCTGATGGTCAGGAGGTTCGAGAAGCTCAACTCACGATTTGGCAGGTATATAAAGTTTTATGCTGATTCCAATTACAGAAGATATTCCAGCCCCAGGAGATCGAGCCCCCGGAGGGAAGAGATGAGGGGTGCTGATTCCAGGAGGGAGCGCGAGGAGCCTGAGCGCCAGAGAGAAGAGAAGAGCTCCAGGAGGAGAGATGATGCCCAGAAGATCCAGCTCCAAGCCTGAGAGATCATCAAGGAGCAGGAGGGACTTAGAAGGTAAGCGTTATACTGATAAGTCTGTTGCCAGTGATGCAGATCAGTGCTATCATTGCAAGAAGACTGAGCACTATCAGTATCACTGCTCGGAGCTCAGCGCTCGTGAGTGAGAGGATCGGAGAGCAAAGAGAGATCTCAGGGCTTCTGATCAGAGAGTTATGCTTGCTGAGGATTCCTCAGATTCTGATGGCCCAGGACGCCGATCCCCTGAACTCTTCTCCGATGAGGAGTATGATGACCTCTGTCTGATGGCAGATGATGAGGTATGTTCTTCTGCCTCTTCTCCTGACCACGCACCTGAGCTTAGCTCAGATTCAGCAAGAGATCTCAACCTTCAGCCCACCTTAGAGCAATTGATGGTTGATTTTTCGAGGTTGCAGGAGACTCATACTCACACAGTTGATGTAAATGCTAACCTGAGCAGTGAGAATGATCGTCTCACTGAGACTCTGAGAGTTAGAGACACTGAGGAGGCTCTAAGACTAGTAAATCTTAAGGAAGACCTACTTCATGCCCGTAATAGGAATGATGAAGCTCCCCTTGAGGTTGAATGACTTAAAGCTGTCGTGTCTTCTCTCATTGAGACTCGTGATATTGATCGGTTCTTAGTTCAGGAACAGTTGGAGGTTGAGCGAATCTACCTGAGTGAGATGCTCGACGCGGAGTTGCATACTCGCCTTAGGGCTCAGCGTGCTACTCTGGGTCTTGAGCAGACTGCAAAGGAGATCGCTGACCAACTTTTGGTGGCTCCATACATCACTGAAATTGAGTCCCTAAAAAGGACAATGAGCACCTGAAGGAAAAGCTGGAGAAGTTACACAAGGCAGCCCTAGTGGTTGACGAGTTAACGATGATCTCCCAGCATACTGACGGTGCTAAAGTGAGGTTGGGTTATGACAACTCAAAGAACCCTAAGGGGAAGAAAAAAAGAGGTGCTTCAGGAAGCAACTCTAAGTAAGTGTTTGTCCCTGCCCAAACTGACGGCAAAGGCAAGAGTATTGCCCGTCAGGATAACGACTCAGGGAAGGAGAAATTGTCCACTGAACCTGCCAGACAAAAGGCTGAGGGATCAGGGCCAAAACCTAAGGGAAAGGCTCAGGTTCCTCACCAGGAGTCGAGGAAAAAGGACCAAGGGAGACATAAGGCTCACCCTAGGAACCCTCAAGCTCCAAGGAACTCCACTCCGAGTACTTCTAAGGCTCAACCTCAGAATACTCAGGGTCGAGGGAATTCAGTGCGGAGGGGGCCTCAGGTGAAGCCAAGGGATACTGAGGTTCAGGCGCCTAAGGAAGGGTGCAGGACCCATCAGGGACGTCCCAATCCTCATAGGAGAAGGACTGACCGGGTGGTTCCTGAAGGGGGACAGAATCCTGATTCCAAAAACACTCAGTCCAGACCTCGTGTGCAGAGAGGTCAGGATCGAGCTGCTCTTTCCCCGGACAACACTTAGCCCATCACACCCAAGCCAAAGAGGAACAGGAGGCTTGCCCCCAAGCAGAAATCCAAGGCTTCTGAACCTCAGGTTGATACCCATACACCATCAACTTCCAAGGCACCAAGGAAGAAAAAAACAGTGTATGTTGATGTTT
Source organism: Prunella vulgaris (assembly GCA_026898435.1). Taxonomy (NCBI): domain Eukaryota; kingdom Viridiplantae; phylum Streptophyta; class Magnoliopsida; order Lamiales; family Lamiaceae; genus Prunella; species Prunella vulgaris. The sequence continues at coordinate 80,400 of JAPKLY010000583.1, forward strand.
CAGAGAGACAGGTTTACACCTCTGATGCCATCAGAGTTGTTAAACAGATCTGGATCCCGAAGGGTATGGCTGACTCGATAGGATCCAATACGAGATGGGTACCTGAGGCCTGATTCTTTTCAGGTCGCTGCGGGCTGCAAGAAGAGGAGGGAGGATCAGAAGAAGGACTGGTACCTGGATTCAGGTTGTTCCAGGCACATGACCGGATTTTGTGATCTCCTTCAGGACTACATTGCTGAGGAAAGTCCGCATGTTACCTTTGGTGATAACTCTCGTGGTTACACTAGAGGTTTTGATACTCTTGTTGTTGGTTCTGTCCATGTATCTAATGTATCCTATGTTGAGGGTCTTAGGCATAACCTGTTATATGTTAGTCAGTTCTGTGACCGCGGATTTAGTGTAGAGTTTACATCGAATATTTGTCTTGTGAAGGACAAATCTACATTGCAGATTCTTATTACAGTGTCAGGAGAGGCAACGTCTATTTTGCTGACTTTCAGAGCAGCTCTCCTGAAACTTGTTTGGTCGCTAAGAGTTCCTCCGAACGCAGTTGGCTTTGGCATAAGCGCCTTAGTCATTTAAACTTCAAGATTATTAACAAAATCTCTCGACTTTCTCTTGTAGAGGGTCTACCTAATGATATTTTTAGCAAAGACCACGTGTGTGGAGCATGTCAGGAAGGCAAGCAAACCAAAGCTTCATTCAAGGAGAAAGATGTCTTCTCAACTGACAGAGTTCTTCAGCTCCTTCACATGGATCTCTTTGGTCTGATTACTTATATCAGCATGAATGATAGGAAATATACCCTTGTTGTTGTTGATGATTATTCCAGGTACACATGGGTTATTTTCTTGCTGAAAAGGAGACTCAGGTCAAGCTTCCAGAGTTACTCAAGAGGTTGAGTACTGAACAAGGTCAGAGCATCGTCAGGATCAGATCGGATCGGGGAACAGAGTTTATTAACTCTTATATAACCAATTTTTGTACTGACCTTGGTATTGCTCATGAGACTTCTGTAGCCAGGACTCCACAGCAGAATGGAGTAGCTGAGAGAAGGAACCGGACCCTGAAGGAAGCTGCCCGGACAATGTTAGCTGAGTCAGGACTGCCCAAGAAGTACTGGGCTGAAGAAATCAACACTACTTGCTACACTCAGAACCGATCTATGCTGAACGAACAACATGCTTAAACACCCTATGAAACGTGGAATAAGAGGAAGTGTCGCATCTCCAATTTCCATATTTTTTGGTGTAAGTTTTTCATCCTGAACAATGGGAAAGACCAGTTGAAAGCCTTTGATAGCAAGTCTGATGAGGGAGTGTTCTTAGGATACTCCTCAGTCAGCAAAGCTTTCAGGGTGTACAACTGTCAGACTCTTATTGTGGAGGAAACACCTTATGTTGTGTTTGATGAGACTGCATCAGTGCGTAGAAAACAGGTTCCAAGTCCTGACACTGAGGGGGTTACCAAGAGGGTGACAAGACTGAGCCTGAAGCAAAATCCTGAGTTTAAGGTTAAGTTTGTGCATGCTCCCATGGGATGAGATGATGATGACGATTAGGATGGACCACATGCCAACCCTCAGTAAGCCCCAGCCTCAGAGAATGTTGAGTCTCAGACGGAGGTACAGACTCAACCTGAGGTAAGGACTGTTGGTGATGATGCTTCTGCACCTGAGACAGTTACTGAGTCTAACTTTATAGGGGGAAACAATGTCCCTGTCATTGGACAAACCTCAGGGAATGACTCAGTATCCCCTGTTCTTGCTCGTTATGCTTCTTTACCTGTTATTTAGACTAACATTTCAGGATCAGGTGAGGGAATGTCAGAAGCTGCTCCTAGTGCTCCAGTCAGTCGGAGGACTTGGCTATCTGATCACTCATTGGCAGATATCATTAGTGATATCAATGAGGGGGTTAGAACAAGGTTGTTCCATGGCGAGAGCGTTATGTTTTGTTGTTTCCTGTCTGATCAGGAACCTAAGAACATAGAAGAAGTTCTTGCTGACCCCAACTAGATCATGGCCATGCAAGATGAGCTCAATCAGTTTGAGCGGAATCAGATTTGGGAGTTAGTTGATAGACCTAGGCGTCAACATGTTATTGGCACCAAGTGGGTCTTGAAGAACAAGAGGGATGAGAAGAATGTTGTTGTCAAGAACAAGGCCAGACTGCTCATTTTCAAGAGGGATGAGAGAATCAAAGGATTTATCTAAGATATCCACCTTTGAACTCTTTTCAGACTTGAAGGCTTATTAATTTGACATAAGTAGAAGAAAAGAACCTGACAGTGCAAAGGTTACAGCTCTAGTGGCTGACAACCTTACAGCTACAGATTCTGATGAAGAAGACTTGGCTCTTTTTATAAAGCAGCTCAAGAAGTTTGGAAAATGGACTAAGAAGAAACAGTACACACCAAAGGAAGATGGTAAGGTGAAATCTATAGCACCTAACTCAACTTATCTGTGTTACAACTGCAGAAAACCTGGAAACTACATCAAATATTGTCCATACTCCAAGGCAGAGAAATACACTGATGAGGAAAAAAAAGCTAGAAAAGACAAGAAGAAAAGGTTTGACAAGGAGAGAATTAGAGCTCTTCTTTCAGAGTTTGATAAAAACCAGGAAGAAGGTCCCTCTTCTTTTCAAAAGTCAATTGCAGATTTGGAAGACTCTGACTCAACAGATTCAGATGAAGAAACCCTTATTTGTCTTATGGCTAAGTATGAAGAGGTATGCTCATCATCTAGTTACATAACAAAAAAGGATTCTCCCAATGACATGCTTGATGCAATCCAAAGACTACAAGAAGAGAATGAAGACCTTATGAGAGACAATCACATTGGAAGAGAACATGCCAATGCTCTATTGTCTGGAGTTGAAGATGTTGAAAAACAACTGTTGATTCTACAAAGACTCAAAGAAAGTTACAGTTGCTTGAAAAATGACAATGAAGAACTTTCAATGAGGCATGTTGTAGAGCTGCAGACTGTGCTGAATTACGAGAAACTATCAGATCACAAGAAATAAGGATAGCTGATCTAGAAGAAAGGAATGCTAATCTTGTGAAGATATTAGATTATTTTGGAAAATCATCCAAGCAACTAAGGAAGATGATGTCTGAAAAAAGACACACTTGTGATTTAACTGGTCTAGGGTATAATCCCTGTGATTGGATGAATCACATTCAGAGTTCTATACCAAAAGGAAAACATGAGAGAAAGTTTACCAAAGGTTCTACACCAACATTTGAAGAAGCCGTAAACTCAACCCTACAGCTAGAAGATTCACAATCCTTCAAGGAATTGTCACTAAGAAGATAATTGAAGATCAGAGAGATCATGTATGCTACTGAGGATGAGGTCACCAACATGTTGTCACAGACAAGACTGAGATGAAGAAGATGGCAATGAGTCATCAAAAGAATATGGAGGATTCAAATGAAAAAATTGGGAAATTGGTGCAGGAAGATGACGAGAATGGGTTGGGAATGACTCTTGGGGATCCAAATGTTGAAGTTGCATCAGATGGTGATGATATGAAGACTTTTATCTAGTCCATACATGTGTCAACATGTGAGGACAAAATATCAAAGTTTTATTATTGGTATTCCAATTTAATATTTGTTATGTTTTACTTGTGAACCTTACTAGTTTTGAGTATTTACTTTTTGGACTTAGTGGTCCCAAGTTGTTATGTAGGATGTACCTGCAATTTCTGAAGCAAGCAGAAAATATTCTCTCATCTCCCTTTTTGTATTCTCTCTCAATTTTTTCCCATTTCTCTCTCAATCTTCTCCCATTTCTTCCTCTCCTAGAACTACTTAAATTACCTATTTACAATTGATTCAGAAAAAAAAAAGGAGCAATTTATTGTTAGCATCAGGGTTCGTTACAATTGGTATCTAGAAACAGTTTTGATCCTATTTTTCCCATGACTGATGGCACCAGATTCAAGGACCTACAAGAATCACAGAAAAAGTTAGAGCAATTACTCCAGGCTGAGTCACTAAAATGGCAGGCATCATATGATAAATTTCAAGAGAAATTGCAGACAATTACCACTCATGTAGAAGGTAAGCTCGATCACGTGACTACTACTCTTGCTGCTATACAGCTACAATTGTTGAATGGGGATAGGGGAAAAAGTCCTATTGAGAGAAATTCTGTATTGGGTGATCCAAATATGGGGTCTGCTAGCTTTTGTCCCCCTGCTCACACACAGGAAAACCTTTTTAACAAACAAATCACAAATCCCAATCCCATATCTATTCATACCCCTTTGCCTAGATTAGAATTTCCAAAGTTTGATGGTTCAAACCCTAGAGCATGGATCTTGAAATGCACAAATTACTTTAAACTCATTCCTACTGTACCTGATAATCAAAGAGTTACTATGGCTGCTATGCACTTTGAGGGAAAGGCTGCCTTGTGGTTCCAAAATTTCTTTGTGAAAGCCTTTGATATATCTTGGTCTCAATTTCTGGATGTCATTTCTGCACGATTTGAAGAGCTTAAGGAGGTTGCTATTGTATCTGAATTTAATAAACTTAAGCAAACATGTTCTTATTCTGGGTATGTTGAGAAGTTTGAGGAGCTGAAGGCCTGTTTGGAGATGTTGAATGCTACTGATTTTACTGAGTCTTATTTTGTGGCAAGTTTCATTAGTGGTCTTAGTGTGGAACTTCAATCATTCCTCACGATTTTTGAACCTAAAACCCTTCAGCAAGCTATATCTTTGGGCAAGCAACATGAAATTGCTTTTGAGGCTTTGACAAAGAAACTCAAACCATCCTACTGGGGTCCTTACCAAAACCCTAATCATACTCATAATTCCACCACTCTATTTCAAAGTTGCAAGAATGGTGATTCTTCCCCAGGTACTAAGGCCAAACCCCCTGGCCTCCCTTCTAGGCCTCCACTCAAACTTCTCTCTCCTACAGAAATGGCAGCACGGAGAGAAAAAGGGTTTTGCTATAATTGTGATGAGCAATTTACTCCGGGCAATAAATGCAAACAAAAAATCTCATACATGATCGTTGCTGATAACAATGGTATGGATTTTACAGATGATATTCCTACTGCTGCACTTTTTGATGAATCTCCTGCTCAGCCTAGCATTGAGGAAATCCAAATATCTATCAATTTGATTGCTGTGGAGGCTGGAATTACCAATTAGCAACAATTGCATATCCTTATTGATTTTGGCAGTTCTCTTAGTTTTATTCAGGCGTCCACTACTAAGAGATTAATGTGCCCTCTTTCTCCAGTCCAACCCTTGCTGGTTAAAGTTGCAAACGGCCAGAAAATGATGAGTACGCACGAGGTCAGTTCTTTCACTTGGTCTATGCAAAATCATCAATTTACCTACCCACTAAGGCTTTTGGAGAGTGAAGGGTGTGATTTAATCCTTGGTGGGGATTGGTTAAAGTCTGGTACTCCAGTTGAATTTGATTATGATCTCATGACTGTTACTATTACACTAAATGGGAATAGAATTAAGTTGCAAGCATTGACTTCAACTTCTTCTTGCCAAATGATTTCTGATGTTGGTCTTTACCAATTATTACATAGTGATCCTAACCCTGATGTTGAAGATATTGTTTTGGTTACTGCTTCTCAATCTATTGGTTCACCGCATCCTGTTCTCCAGTCTCTACTTACTGCCTATAAGGATGTTTTTGAGGAACCAGCAGGGTTGCCCCCTGTTAGGGGGGTTGAGCATCAAATCCTCCTTAAACCAGGAAGTGTCCCAAGACAGCAATTTCCTTATAGGACTTCCCATAGTAAAAAAGAGGAGATCGAGAAGATTGTACAAGATTTATTATCTACTGGCACTATTCAGAATAGTAAGAGCCCTTTTGCATCTCCTGCTATTCTGGTGAAGAAGAAAGATGGAAGTTGGAGGTTTTGTGTTGATTATAGGTACCTCAATGACCTAACAATCAAGCACAACTACCCAATTCCTATTATTGATGAGCTATTGGATGAGCTTAAAGGTGCTAAATTTTTTTCAAAGACAGACCTTAGGTCTGGCTATTTTCAAATCCTGATGGATCCCAAACACAGGTATTTGACTGCATTCAGGACTCTTGCTGGCCATTATGAGTTCCTCGTTATGCCTTTTGGACTGTGTAACGCTCCTGCAACATTCCAGTCCCTTATGAATCAAATTTTTAGGGACCATTTGAGGAAATTTGTGTTGGTATTTTTTGACGATATACTAATCTACAACTCTTCTTGGGATGCTCATTTACAACACTTAGAAATGGTCCTTCAAATCCTAAGGCAACAAACTAAGATGAGCAAATGTCACTTTGGTCAAACAAGTATCTAGTACTTGGGCCACATCATTTCCAAGGATGGAGTAGTCACTGATCCTGAGAAGATTTCAAGCATGCAACAATGGCCAAGGCCTAAAACTCTCAAACAGTTGAGGGGGTTCTTGGGACTCACATGGTATTATAGAAAGTTTGTGAAGGGATATGGCCTTATAAGTAGACCTTTGACTAATCTACTTAAAAAGGACAATTTTAATTGGTCCCCTGATGCTGAGATGGCTTTTCAACAATTGAAATCAGCCATGTGTTCAACTCCAGTGTTGGCTCTTCCAGATTTCTCTAAGCCATTTATTGTGGAAACTGACGCGTGCGGTGTGGGCATTGGTGCTGTCCTTATGCAGGGAGGAAGACCTATTGCTTATTTAAGTAAATCTCTTTGCCCAAGAAATCAGGCTTTATCTATCTATGAAAAAGAATTCTTGGTTGTTCTTATGGCTGTGCAAAAATGGAGGCATTATTTACAAGGGCAGAGATTTACTATAAAAACTTATCAACAATCCCTAAGATACCTTTTAGATCAGAAAATTGTGACTCCTATGCAACAGAAATGGATCACCAACTTTTAGGTTTGGACTATGACATACAATACAAACGAGGTTGTGATAACAGGGTGGCTGATGCTCTTTCCAGAAGAGTGCCCGAGGATGAGGATTGTTCTGCTATTACTGTGGTGGTTCCTAAATAGACAACACAAGTGATACAAAGCTACACAAATGATCCTTTTATGGAAGATATTCTGACTTCAAAGACACTTGATCCTAACTCTAAACCTGACTTTCAGGTAATTGAAGGGCTGATCAGGTACAAAGGAAGGATTGCTGCGGGTACTCATTTGAATTTCAGAAATCTACTCCTGGCTGAGATGCATCAGGGTGCCTATGGGGGCCATTCAGGAATTTTTGATACTTATGTGAGGCTAAAGAGATTTTTCTTTTGGCCTAAGATGAAAGATGATGTTGTTTCTTTGGTTCAAAAGTGTGATATTTGTGCTATGAGCAAGTCAGATAATGTTGCTTATCCGGGGTTGCTTCAACCCCTGCCTATTCCTGAACAAGCTTGGTCTCACCTATCAATGGATTTCATTGAGGGCCTTCCTGCATCTTGGGGTAAGAATGTTATATTAGTAGTTGTTGATAGGTATACTAAGTATGCTCACTTCTTAGCTTTATCACATCCCTACACTGCTCAAACAGTTGCTAAGTTATTTTTGGATGTTCTTTTCAAGCTACATGGGCTGCCTATCAGCATTGTTACTGACAGGGATAAGATTTTTACTAGCTCTTTTTGGAGGGAGCTGTTTGTTTTGCTAGGAATTAAGCTTAATCTCTCATCTGCTTATCATCCTCAGTCTGATGGCCTAACTGAGAGGTTGAATCAATGTTTGGAATAATATTTAAGGTGCATGGTTCATGATAATCCTAGGCATTGGCTTAAGTGGTTACCACTAGCTGAGCATTGGTACAACACCAACTACCATTCAAGCCTAAAAATCACCCCCTTCGAGGCCCTATATGGTTATCCCCCACCTACATTTTCCTTAGGGCCTTACCTATATTGTGTTAATACAGATGCACAAGACCTCATTCAACAAAGACAACATATTACCGAGTTAATTAGGGAAAACTTGGAGAAAGCTCAAAGTCTGATGAAATTTTTTGCTGATAGAACCAGAACAGAGAGGAGTTTTGAGGTAGGAGATATGGTGTTTCTCAAGCTTCAACCTTTCTGACAGAATTCGGTTCAGGTCCGAAAGAATTTGAAGCTATCATCGAAGTATTTCGGTCCTTTTAGAGTTTTAGAAAAAATTGGTTCGGTGGCTTACAAATTAGATCTACCCATTGGCTCAAAGATACACCCTGTTTTTCATGTGTCGCTACTTAAGAAGAAAATCAGTGATAAATACGTACCTTCCCAGATACTTCTAGATATCGCTCCAGATGGCACCTATCTCATTGTCCCTCTCTTGGTCTTGGATCATCGTGAGATTCTGTTAAAGAATGGAATAATTGAACAGGTTAAATTAGAATGGCGGCCAAATCCTTGGGATTTTCAAAGTTGGGAAGATAAGAAATTCATAAAGAAAAGCTTCCCAAATTCTTATCCTCGGGGTCAAGGATGTTCCACCCCCGGGAGTATTGTCACAGACAAGACTGAGATGAAGAAGATGGCAATGAGTCATCAAAAGAATATGGAGGATTCAAATGAAAAACTTGGAAAATTGGTGCAGGAAGATATCGAGAACGGGTTGGGAATGACTCTTGGGGATCCAAATGTTGAAGCTGCATCAGATGGTGATGATATGAAGACTTTTATCTAATCCATACATGTGTCAACATGTGAGGACAAAATATCAAAGTTTTATTATTGGTATTCCAATTTAATATTTGTTATGTTTTACTCGTGAACCCTACTAGTTTTGAGTATTTACTTTTTGGACTTAGTGGTCCCAAGTTGTTATGTAGGCTGTACCTGCAATTTCTGAAGCAAGCAGAAAATATTCTCTCATCTCTCTTTTTGTATTCTCTCTCAATTTTTTCCCATTTCTCTCTCAATCTTCTCCCATTTCTTCCTCTCCAAGAACTACTTAAATTACCTATTTACAATTGATTCAGAAAATACAAAAAAAAAGGAGCTATTTATTGTTAGCATCAGGGTTCGTTACACATGTTTCAAGAAATGACTCTGAAACCAACTGCAGAGTCTGTGACAACTATGCAGTCCGAAGCTGAAATCTTCAACAAGCTCAAGATTGAAAGAAGACTCAATTTTGATAGATTCTGGAATGGAAATGTATCTAATTATCTCCCTCTACAAACAATAAAAAAAGTGGATCAAGCAAGAACTGTAGAAACTCTACAGCTCCCAAAAAGGCTTGGATTGCAAAGAGTAACACTGAAGGAGATCCAAATCTTTGGATTCCTAAATAACTCACTTTATTTTGCAGGGACAAATTACAACTACCAAAAAAGAGATTTGGTACATAGACAGTGGTTGTGCAAGACACGTGACTGGAGTAGAAGTTTATTACAAGATGTGAAAGAACACAAAGGTCCTAAAGTTGTTTTTGGTGATAATGCCATTGGAACAACTAAATGATCAGGAAGTTTGCTTAAAGGTAAAGTTCAGATCAATGATGTTTATCTGGTAAAAGGTTTAAAGCATAATTTGCTAAGTGTAAGTCAATTTTGTGATAAAGGCTACACTGTAGACTTTACACATGACACTTGCATAGTCAAAGATATTGAATCCCAAACTACAAAACTGACAGGAACGAGAAAAAGGAATGTTTACATTGTAGAGTGGGACTCTACAGCTGAAACTACCTGTTTTCTTGCTAAATGTTCCAATGAAGTAAGTTGGTTATGGCAAAAAAGGATGAATCACATAAACTTTAAAACCATGAATGAACTTGTGAATAACAGACTTGTAAGAGGTCTACCAAACACAAAGTTCAGGAAGGAACATCTATGTGATGCATGTGTTAAAGAGAAACAAATCAAGAAGACTTTCAAGAGCAAGATACATTCAAGCACATCAAGAGTACTTGAATTACTTCACATGGATCTATTTGGACCCATAGAACCTATAAGCATTGGTGGAAAGAAGTACACTCTAGTGGTAATAGATGATTACTCAATATTTTCTTGGACAATGTTTCTAAGAAAGAAGAGTGAAACTCTATAGAGGTTACCAGAGTCGATGAGAAGGATTCAGAATGAAAAGAATTTGAAGATTGTGAAGATCAGATCAGACAGAGGAACAAAATTCACAAATCAAGTAATTGAGGAGTATTATTCATTGTATGGTATTATGCATGAGTATTCTGCAGCTAGAACCCCACAACAGAATGGTGTTGAAGAAAGAAAGAATAGGACACTCAAGGAAGCAGCCAGAACAATGTTAGTTGAAGCAAATATACCTAAGAGATTTTGGGTAGAGGCAACAAGTACATCATGCTATACTTAGAATAGATGCTTGATAGTGAAAGATTATAAGAAGACTCCATATGAGATATGGAAAGGAAGGACTCTAAACATCTCTTATCTACACATATTTAGATGTAATTAATGCTACATACTGAATAATGGGAAAGAACACCTCAAGACTTTTGATTCCAAGTCAGAAGAAGGTATCTTCCTAGGATATTCTAATGTTGGCAAAGCATTCAGAGTGTATAACAAGAGATCAATGATTGTAGAAGAATTACATCATGTTGTTTTTTATGAACAACACATCCCCAATGAAGACTTAGCTGAAGACTCTAAAGAGGACAGCTCTACATGTTGATAAAAGGACCTAAGCTCGAAGATTAGACAATAACTCAAGT